>CM071932.1:30246018-30511902 GCA_016081115.2 Rehmannia glutinosa | reverse complement strand
TCGAAACTATTGCTTTCTTTTCTTGCGAATCATAGAACAAACCTCCTCTCATTCCTTTGGGATATCCAACGAACAGATACACACGAACGTGGATGCAATTTTCGATCTTTCTTTTCAAAGACACATGTTGGGCACCCCCATATGTGAAGTGGCGTAAACTAACTTTACTCCCATTCCACAACTCTAGTGGTGTCTTTTGGATTGATTTAGACGGAACTACATTCAAAATGTAAACCGCCGTTTGCAATGCATACCCCCAAAACGAATCAGGCAGTATCGCGTAGCTCATCATCGACCTAACCATATCAAGCAATGCTCGGTTTCTCCTTTCAGCAATACCGTTTTGTTGAGGGGTGCCAGGTGCTGTGAGTTGGTACAAAATACCATGCTCTAGCAAATAATCTTTGAACTCAGTATCGACATACTCGCCCCCTCGATCGGATCGAAGGCACTTCAAAGATTTTCCTAGCTGCTTTTAGAACCGCATGAAATTCCTTGAACTTTTCAAAAAAGTCGGATTTTCTATGCATGAGACAAACATATCCAAACCTCGAGTAATCATCAATAAAAGAGACGAAGTACTCAAAGCCACCTCTAGCTTGTGTGGTCATGGGACCACAAACATCACTATGCACAATCTCTAGTGGTTTTTTGGCTCTATTGCCCTTTGCAGAGAAAGGTTTCTTAGTCATTTTTCCTTCTAGACATGATTCACAAACAGGAAGAGTGACAACTTTTAGCTATCTCAAAGGACCATCCTTTGCAAGCCTATTTATCCTTTCTAGTGAAATATGCCCTAACCTTAGATGCCAAAGATATGTTTCATCATCTTGAGAAACCTTTTACCTTTTTGGTTTAGGATGTTCTACTTTAAACATTTCGGCATTTAGCAGTGGTTGTTCATTAGGCTTAATTAAATAGAGTCCGTTTTCCAATTTTACAGAACAAATATCACGCCCATTTTTATAAATAATAATCGAATTATCATTAAAAGATAGTGAAAATAAATGTTCATGCAACTTTGAAACAGAAATCAAATTTCTACGGAAACCAGGAATATAATAAACATCGTTTAAAATCAATATTTTATCTCTAATATTAATCTTAATTACTCCCACTGCTTTTGCCGAAACCACTGCACCATTGCCAACTCGCATTGTGAAAGACCCATCGACAAGCTCTTCATAAGAGCTAAGCATTTGTAAGGAAGAACAAACATGATTAGTAGCTCCAGAGTCAACTACCCAAGTAGAAGAATCTCTAGCTACCAAACAACTTTCAAGAACAAGTAAATCAAATTTACGTTTCTTGTTTTCCTTTACTTTGGAGAGAAACTTGGGACAGTCTCTCTTCCAATGTCCCTCTTCACCGCAGTGGAAACAATTTCCCTTTGGTTTAGAGGAACATTCCTTCTTGCCTTTGAGATTTTCACATACGAGTGCAATATTCATGTTACTATTCCACCTGTTACAATTTTCTCCAGTTAATGAATCATTCAACAGTTCAAGCATATGACAAGACATCATTGCTCAAAATTAAATAAAGCGACATAAATAAGCGAACGAACATCATAGAGCATTCAATTTAGGAATCATAAACATGATGCATGAAAGCAATAAATCCTACCAATTCCAAGGTAATTTAATCTCACATTTGAAAAGCCGCCGTAGGGTAGGTCAAATCAAATAACGATTAAATTGAGACCATCTCAGATTAATAAAATAAATAATCAAGACATCTCATATCTTCATTTATTAATTAATCACCTTTTAATTTAGCCTAGATACATCCAAACTATTTGATTGTATCCTTATGAGTGTTACCCATTATTTCGGATTTTAAAATATTAACTCAAAATCGCCGCCGTAGGGTAGGAAAATTAAGAGTTAAATTTTAAATTCCTATCCTTTCGGAGATTAAGCCTGATTATTGATTTAAGTGAAAACCATCCGTAGGGGGACTAATCTGAGCATCGCGAGGCGTCATTTAAATCTCACGGTGCTTTGATCAATAATGGAGGCCATAGGATTTATTGTCATGAATCATTCTCCCACTCACTATTTTATTATAAATGTTTCCTAAACATTTAAGTTATAAAAAATCTTATATTTTAATAAGTCAAGTCCAATCCTATTGGTCTTTTGATTAAAATTCTCTAATTTAAATATCTAACTTTTAGAAATTAAATCATAATTTCAATCAACATTAAAACCCCTAAATTATCAAAATAATTAAGGGAATAGGGATAAAACGAAAATATTTCATGAAAGAACAAAGGAAACAACGCACCAACTAAAAACGAGACCTGCCCGAGCCCTGCCCAGGACCTGCCCAAACTGCCCGGGGCGCTGCCCGAACTGCCCGAGGCTGCCCGGACCCCGCCCGGACTGCCCGGTGCCTGCCCGGTCTGCCCAAACGCGAATCTGAATAATTTTTGTTTCTAAAACATGTAATTCGGAGATTTTTCATAAAAATCGGATCCAATTTTCAAAAAATTAATTCCAAACAATTATCCCAATTTTTAAAATCACATAAACACTTTTATACAAAATTTAAAAAATTATATAAAACGCTTTTATACAAAATTTTAAAATATATATAAAACACTTTTATATCAATTTTAAAAACCATATAAAACACTTTTATATCAATTTTAATCCATCTCATAGATCTATCATAACAATTAAACAATTAATTATCATGATTGACAATTAGTGGGTTCCATGAATAACATATCAATATGCATGGCACATATATCACATATATGTCACATAAATATTAATCCGCGAAATAATAAATATGACGGTTTGAATTGATGCCTTAAATTCAAAAAAAAAAGCCCATGCATCCATATATCAAAACATGCAAGATCAAATCCTAAATCCACTCCAAAATAAATTTAATAAAGTAGATCTAGTTCTTATATCAAAAACCAAATGGCTCTGATACCATTTGTTGGAAATTATTCGGGTCCCGGATCTAATCCAGGCCAAATAAGATCCGGCTTTTCGATCAAATCAAATAGAAGTGGAAGCGGAAGCGAGAGATTTCAAAAATCGAGTTTTAGATATAAGAACATAAGATCATGCTTATTAAATTTATTCAAACTAAAGGAAAAAAAGAAAATTTACCTCTTCCGACGATTTTCTTGTTCTTCGCTTTTTTAATTCGTCAATCCTTCGAATCCCCGAAGCTCGTAGACACCACGATCTTCCAATTCGATCCTCCCTATCAACGGCAGGGTGTGGGCACCCAAATAATAATTCTAAGTTCCTAACTTTTATTTTCCTACGATGTACTCACCTCATGAGATCGTAGGATTGGGCTAACTGAATAGGAGGGGAATTGAACTAGGCTTAAAAATAAACCACAAAATATCACTTTTTATAAATACAATGCAAAATCAGACCTTAAGAGAACTAATGGTATTGACGCAAATCTTAATGCAAAAGAATTGACCAAAACCTTTTTCAATTCCATGGACCAAATATTCTTCCTCAATCACTGAATGTAATTGACGAAAAATAAATTTCTCAAAACATATGGTAATTGCTCAATCATTCTCTAATGATAAGGGGCGAAAATTGTTTTCCAATTTGGCTGAAAGAATTCGTTTTCCACTATTGAAGGGCGGCCGAATATTTGCATGTCCCTTATTATAAGCTTTATTCAATCAGTTTTATAAGCTTTTTATAAGCTTTGTTCAATTAGTTTCCCTCTCCAAGTCAGTTTCCTATCTAATCTAGAATTCATAATTCTAGATAGACTCAAACTCTAATTGATAATTATCCAATATAATTATCAATTTAATAATTATATAAATATCATAAATATCTTATATTTATTTAATTCCAAATACAGTCAAAACTGTAGAATATCATATATTTTCGGAATTAACTAATATTAATATATTAGCCCAAATATTTTGGAAAACTATTTTCCAAAAACCCTTAGAAACATAAAATATTATATCTAACCCGTTTACTCTAGGAAGGCGAACCGGGGACCATGGACCTATAATTACAAGCTCCAATAAATCGAATAAATAATTAACTCTTTAATTAATCTATTCAACTTATATTAATTCTGATATTACTCCACTATAAATTCGGAATTGCACTCTTATAATTATAGAATATCTTACTCTACGAATTGAGCAGTCCACTGATATAATCATTACATATAGATTAATCCTCCATAGACAATTCGTAATTGAAGCTAGGTAGTATCCGTTAAACCTCTTCAATTACCTCTTATCCTCATTTACCATTAATTCACTAGCGAATGGTTAATTTATAATCGGATTATAAATTAGAGATCTCAAACCATTCGGTTCAGAATTAACAAATGAGAGAATCGTCTTTCTACTTCCCGCAAGAAGGAATGGATTCCATATCGTGAATTTATATTCCCGACTATTTAATTCAAATGTGAATCTAAAATGCAAGTATTGGGAATGTCGTAGGACAAACTTAAACGAGCAAATTAAGAATCACACAGAAATAAGAGTCTATAATCACCGAGATTAAGATTTATCCATATATGATCATCTAGTGATTTAATTCGATTTTCCATTTATACAACGGAATTTGTATGGAAAATTCAAATTAAATCGGTCCAAGTCCTATATGATCAAATCATATATAAATGCCCCCACTAAGATGTCTCCACATCGACGGTCCGGATAAGACAGTCACATTCAAAATGTTTTGGGCCACATTAATGATGTTTTAATTAAAGATCCCATACTTTAATTAATTTTATCACAGACTTAATTTTAATTTATTATCCATAATCTTAATCCTCTTGTATATAACTCTTATATACTAAGATTATGGTTACAATAAATAAACTAGGGATTTTCATGATGTTCAAGAAAATGTATACAATATACAAAAGAGTTCGAAAATAAATGTCGCATTTATTAATAATCAAAAAATAATTTACAATTGCTTTAAGGGCACTATCCCTAACATTATTCAGTTATTCACAAACTAATTAAAGCATTAAAATTCACTGGCCATTATAGAAACTAGACCATGAGTACGTGCATGTTATTAGGTTCTTGCAAAGGTGTGTGGTTGCTTTTAATTTTTGTGGAGGCGGAAGAGACGGAGGAGGTGGTGGAAGCGGAGAACTAGAGAAGCTATACTCGGCGGCGCGCTCTTGAGAGAGAGAGAGAGAGAGAGAGAGAGAGAGAGAGAGAGAGAGAGAGAGAGAGAGAGAGAGAGAGAGAGAGAGAGAGAGAGAGAGAGAGAGAGAGAGAGAGAGAGAGAGAGAGAGAGAGAGAGAGAGAGAGAGAGAGAGAGAGAGAGAGAGAGAGAGAGAGAGAGAGAGAGATTAGGGCACTTTTGTGAGAGAGCAATTTTTCTCCATTAACCTTTTTTCAACAACTAAACTCTTTTTTGGCAAGGATTAAAGGTTAATATACAACATTAATTATAAACCAAAAACTATTATTTTTTTTGTAAAAAAAAATCTCTATATACAACATCTTTTTAAACTGTTATCTTAGGCCCAAAAACCCTGTTGTGGTAGACTTACATTGACAACAATTAAAATAACATTATTGTCTTGGACAAATAAATGTGTTAAGAAACAATAGTTTTCTAATGAATAGTTGTCAATACTTCAAAAGACAACAATTTAGTAAATAATTGTTGTCCTATAAGTGTTGTCTTTCAGCATTTTTCTTGTAGTGTTTTTACAATAAAAAATGTTGATTACTATTGAAATGACATATTTTAGTGGTCAACTTTTGAGGTCCCTTAATTAGAATTATATTAATATTAGCTTTCTAACTTTATGTGTGTACTGGATTAATTATTATATTTATTTTTTTTTAAATAATACCCTTTCATTTTTGATCCGTTTTTGACACCCATATTGAATATACAAAATAAAAAATGAACATAAAAAATAAAAAATATCATATATATTTACTCAAATAGTTATTTTGTGATTTGCTTTAAAATTATGGATTCGGACTATTGACATCAATTTGTATATTCATTTATTTGGTTATTTCTGATATATGTATAATTATTATTTGGGCTTAGCCAATTTCTTCGTAATTATATAGACTATACTTAAGTTGATTAAATATAACTAAAAAATATATTTATTTATATTGAAGAAAATATCTTAAATATGTATCCAAATATTATATATATTACATATATCCGTAATAGCATTATATAAATTATTTTTAAAAATAAAACATTATATATATTTATGTAAGAAGATAAATAAATAGTCTTGAATATATTTTTCATGCTTCTAAGGTATGAAATTATTTGTTTGACTTCATCGATAAAAAAAATTAAATTATATTTCCCACTTATTGTCTGATGTTATTATAAAATTATTACAATGCATGATATAAAATTCATGTTGAAGTTGGTTTATAAAAAATTAATTTTGACCCAACTTTGACCAATTATTTAAGTGGATTTATTTAGTTGTAATATGAATTTCTCAAAACTAATTTTTGGTGAATAAGAAATTATTGTGTAAAGTAAGCCACTTAAATATATTTTATATGAAGATAAGAAAGGATGAGAATATCAGGTTGAGATCGCATATTCCACTTTCCCTATTCCATTCCCTATTTCATGTGTTGGATGGAAGACGCGTGTATAGTTGTGACATCACATGACATCATCTTGTACACGTATCTTTCATCCAATACAATGGAATATGATTGGAATAGGGAAAATGGAATAGGAGATCTCATCCCGACAATGTGAACTCTTGAGATACTCAACAAAATCGAATACCAAGTTCGGCTCTTGTACAATAGGACATAAAATCTTTTCAAATTGATTTTTGGATTTTAAGTCTATGAAAATAGTGAACATTTAACCTCATATATAGATAAGACAATGCAAAGATTTTTCAAATCATTCTAGGTACATCACATTCCGTATAACACCACGAGACTTAAATACCAAAAAATCCAATAATTTAGGAAAGTAAATTATCTAAATTCACCAAATATGCATGTCCTAATTATGACTAAATATAAAAATGCACGCACAAGTGGGGGACTGTTTCAACTGATATTGTACCAAGTGTTTTAACACCTTGAAAGACACTTTTACGCCAATTCAATGAACTGCGATCCGCATACCAAGCATATAGGATTTTTCGTGTTTTTTTTTATTTTTCAAGACACGTGTCAGATTTAACCCATGGGTAGCTTTCACACAAATTCCAATGGTAGCTTTTTCTCACAAGAACATGCAACTTAAAATAATTTTATATATGTGAGAATTGGTCAAAAGGATTAGCGGCTCTCAGTGGGTAGGTAGTTGTTTCCTTCAAAGGCTTTTATACATGTCCAAGACTTTCTTTTTTTAAACTCATCGCCTGGGTAAATATATAATAATGATTTTGTAGATTGGAAACATCAACTCACACAAGCTTATCAAGTAAACAATCTAGGACCCCATCAAACTGATTCATTTGTGCATATGCAGACCTATCTAAAGTATGAATGCAAAAATAAAAAGTGTACAAGTGTATAAAAATCTAATGCCTTTGTGAAAATGTCAAATTTCACACAAACTTAGAGACTTTTTATCCCAAAATCTAATGCCTTTGTGAAAATGTATGCGATTTTATAATGTACTTCTCAACGAATAAACTTCTCAACTAAATCACGAATAAAATGGTGCTTTATGTCTATGTGTTTTGTGCGAGAGTGTTGTACCGTATTTTTTGAAATATCAATTGCACTTGAATTATCACAATAGATGGTTAAGATATCACTATGAAGACCATAATCTTCAATCATTTGATTCATCCAGAGTAATTTAGAATGACAACTCCCAACAACAACATACTCAGATTCAACAGTCGAAAGAGAAACACAATTTTGTTTACGACTGTACCAAGACACCAAATTGTTTCCCAGATAAAATCAACCACATGTCGTATTTTTTCTATCATATACATCCCCATCCCAATCTGAATCACTAAAACCAACTAGATTAGTGTTTGTATCTTTAGCATACCAAATTCCTAGATTAGTAGTACCTCCAACATATCGGATAATTCTTTTCAAGGCTTTAAAATGAGTGATCTTAGGATTGGCTTGATAACGAGCATACAAACACACAATATACATGATATCAGGACGGTTAGCAGTTAAGTACAATAGACTATTAATCATGCTTCTGTACAAAGTGTTATCATCACTTTCAACAACATCTTCTCTACTCAGTTTCTGACTCGAAACCATGGGAGTTTTTAGATAGGATGTACTATCTAAGTTGAATCTGTTCACCAAATTTCGTGCATACATACTTTGAGAAATGAAAATCCCATCATTCGATTGTTTGATTTGTAAGCCCAGAACGTAATTAATTCACCAACCCTACTCATTTCAAACGTAAAAGACATACTTTCAACAAATTCACTCAAAAGGTTTTTACTAGAAGAACCAAACACAATATCATCTACTTATATTTGAGCAGTCAAAATATTATGGTTAGTCCTTTGAATAAAAAGAGTTGTATCCACTTCACCACGTTTAAAACTCATTTGGAGTAAATGCTTAGTTAATATATCATACCAAGCTCTAGGGGCTTGTTTAAGACCATAAAGAGCCTTTTTAAGCTTGAACACATGGTTCGGCTTATAGGGATCTTTAAAGCCTTTTTGTTGTTCAACATAAGCTTTTTCATTCAAAATACCTTTTAGAAAAGCACTTTTAACATCTATTTGGTGAAGTGTTAGGCCAAGATGACATGCTATAGCAAGAAAAAGTCTAATTGACTCAATTCGGGCTACAGGAGCGAAGGTTTTATCGAAATCCACCCCCTCAACCTGTGTATACCCTTGAGGAACTAAACGAGTTTTATTACGCACAATGTTCCCAGACTCATCAGTTTTGTTTTTGAAAATCAATTTAGTGACAGTCACATTCACATTATTTGTTCTAGGAACTAAATACCACGCATCATTCTTAGCAAATTGATTAAGTTCATCTTGCATAGCATTTATCTAAAATTCATCTTTCAGTGACATTCATAGGCTCAAAATTCACGGTAGTTTACATTCTTACCAGAGTGCAATTTGAGGACAAGTACGCGTTTCTTACCATATCACGGTAGTTTACATTCTCTTTTCTCCGTGTTCGTACACCTTCAGTCACATCACATATCACTTGAGTAGTTTGGTGAGTAGTCTGAATTCTGCTAGGTATGTCTCTGGTACGATCAATCACATGATCATCAAATACTTGGTTTTGTTCACTCTCTTGTTAAGATTCAGTTTCGGAGTCAGTTTTCACAGGTGTGTTTATAGGTGCTGCTACAGCCTACAGGTGTTACAACATCTGTTGGGAAACTTGTAACAGCATCTGTTGTAACACTTGGTTCAACTTCAGTTTCAATCTTTCCTGCAAGGTCAGCCAAATCATCGAAAACAACATTCACAGTTTCCATAATAGTGCTTGTTCGAAGATTATGCAATCTATAAGTATGACTATTAACGGAATAACCTAGGAACAGACTTTTATCACTTTTGGAATCAAACTTAGCAAGTTGATCTCTATCATTCAACACATAGCACACACATCCAAACATATGAAAATTTTTAAGGTTAGGTTTTTTACCCAAAAGAATCTCATATGGTGTCATAGTACTTCCTATCCTTAAATAAATACGATTAGTAATATGACAGACAGTGTTCAGGGCCTTAGCCCAAAAGCGGTTGGTCCAATTTTTGGAACTTAGCATAACTCGTGCCATTTCTCGCAATGTTCAATTTTTCCTTTCCTCTACCCAATTTTATTGTGGAGTTTTGGGTGCGAATAATTCATGAGAAATACCTTTCCTATCACAGAAAGATGAAAATGATGCATTCTCAAATTCTTTACCATGATCAGTTCTAATCCTAGCAACAGTGACACTATACAAATTACACACCTTTTTATGCAAACTTCTGAAAGACTCAAAAACATTGGATTTTTCACGTAAAAAAATCTACCAAGTACAACGAGAAAAATGATCAACACACACAAAAGAATATTTCTTGCCTCCAATACTCTCAACCTTAATAGGACCCATAAGATCCATGTGGAGAGGTTCAAAGCATCAGGTAGTATTAAAGTGTTGTGACACTTGGTGCGACAATTTGAATTTGCTTACATTTTTTGACAAGATCCACACACAAAAGGACTTTTCGTGTTCAGCTTAGGTAAGCCTCTTACAGCTTCATATCTTACCAGTTTATCAATCATTCTGAAATTCACATGTCCTAACTTTTGGTGCCACAAATCTGTTTTGTTTAAATTCACACTATGATATGCATGAATGCCACCAAATTGGTAACAATTATCAATCGATCTCAAACCTGCTAAGATGCCAATGTTAGAATTATCAAAGACTTCACACGAATTCTTATCAAATTTAACATACAAATCACCATCGCATAGTTGGTTTATACTAAGAAGATTTGTCGAAAGCCCTTCAATGTGTAACACCTTTTTGAGCTTCGGAAGATCTTTTACATTCAAAGTACCCTTTCTAACTATTTGTCCTCGAGCACCACCCCCATAAGTAACTTTACCTCCGTCAAACAACTCATAGTTCATTAGATATTCAATGGTACCTGTCATGTGGTGAGAACCACCGCTATCGAAGTACCATAAACCTGCAATGTTAGATCTCAAGGAGGTATATATAACATTACATGTCATATTAGATTTTCAGACCCAAACAGTTTTTGTAAAATATGGGGTGTTGCTAGATGTGCGAGAGGACACTTGTGGAGACACCTGACCAGAAAACTTTGATACTTTAAATCAGATTTTAATTTTCGACAGTAAGGTATAATATGGCCAGGTTTATAGCAGTAATCACAGACATAGTGCATTTTCCTTTTTCGTGGATTTTGATTAGAACAAGTGGGTTTTTCAATCGTAGAATTAGAAGCCTCGGATTTTCAGTTCCTTTAACAAAAATAGGTGTTTTATAGCCTATACCAACCTTCTTATCTTTCCTAATGCCAGGATTTCATCGAATTTAGCTTTGCCAGTATTTAGCCTTTTCAAAGTTTCAAGCGATTTATCAAGTTCAGACTTTACCTTTTCTAGCTCTTCATCCTTTCTAGTCAACAGTACTTCCAGACGAGTTGAACAACTCTTCTGCTCCTTGTTCTCCTTGGTGAGTTTTTCATTCTCCTTCGTGAGACATCCAATTTGTTGGACGCATTTGCGCCAATTGTGGTACAACTCTTGGTAAACGTCTACAATGTTCTTGTTAATCCAAGTGGCTACGATAATCTAGAGGGGGCGAATGGATTATGCTGATTTTCCGAACTACGCCCTCTTTTTAGAATGTGAAGATGATAACAAAAATGTAAGTGCGGGAAAATAAACAACACACAATGATTTAGAGTAGTTCAACCCACCTAGGGCCTAATCTACTACCACCCCGGTATATCCGAAGTGGATTTCAAAAAGAAAAAAGAATTTTATTAATAGTTACCAAAACTATTACACCACTATCTTTGAAGATTACCACAATCTTCTTACAACACCTTCAAGGAGATTACCACAATCTTCCTTCACCTATGAAGAGTGCCACACTCTTCAACACCAAAGATCACTCAAGTGTGTTCTTATCACAAGAACACTAACAAGGATATCTTGTTTTGGATGATTGAGATAAATTCAAGATTACAACTCAATAATGAAGTATACAACTTTCAAGTGCAAGTGTAATCAAGAATAAAAAACCTAGACCTCAAAGTGTGCAAGTGCAAGAGCTTAGGCTATTACAACAAGAATTTGAAATATGAAAGCTAAGAGAAATTTGTTGATTTTCTTGCGTTGTTTGCTTGTGTTATTTTATATTTTGCTTCAAAGCCTTCATCTATTTATAGGAGAGTCTTCAAGATTGGATCTCCAACATAGGCTCCTCCATCTTCACTTTTGTCTACAAAAAGAAGATCACAAGATGTAGAAATATAGTACAAAATTGTTAAAGTAAATCTTGTTGATAATGGTTGTCCAATGGTTTGAATTTTGATGTCAAAAACATAGGTCGACCGGTCGAGTAGAGATAGAAATTTGAAATTAGGTCGCACTATTTTACACAGGGGGACTGGTCGACGGGGGGTCCGACCGGTCGACCCCTGTGTGGACCGGTTGGGGTCCCTTAAAACTAATATAGGGAGTTCAGTTTTATTGCAAGCACAATCAGGCACCGGTCGCCCACACCGGTCGACCTCAGGGTCGACCGGTCGCCCTCCCCTGTTTTTCTTCCGTCCCATTTTCTCTTTTAAAACTCAACTTCAGGTACGGGTTGCCTATAGGGCGACCGGTCTAACACGAGACAGAAGTGTTGTCCAATTTTTATCGAAAATAAACTTCAAGAAATACTCCGAAAAAATTAGTAAAAACATTTTGTTGTCAATTTTATATCGATCGGGAGTATTTGGACAACATTTAGAAACATTGTTTTGGTGTAAAAACATAGTTAAACAAAATCATCAAAATCATGATAAAAACATTTATCTAACAAACTCCCCCTTTTTGATGATTACAAACCAAAACAATTTTAAGAGGTCGACTTTGAAAACAAAACAATTTTCCGGTCAAAGAATAAACAATCCGTTTTGAGCGATAGTAAACCATGCATAATAGCCAAATAGAAGGGAGTTAAAATTTTCAAAGACATTATACAAAAGCTCCCCCTATCAACAAGCACATCAAGAAGAATCAATTCAACAGCTAGAAGCTTTAGCTTTTACAATGTAAACATGAAAATCATGAGCTTAGAAGCTTCCCCTATCAAAAACAATCATTAATTATGCATATAAGTCCATAATATATCCAATGGACTAAGTATACTTCACAATTTTTGGCTTTAAGGAGCCATAGCTTATAGCTTCTTTCGCGAGCTTTTATTAGCTTCTTTGAGCTAACGAGCCAATTTCCTGTTTCTCCTCCTTTGGAATCATCAAAAAGAATATTAGCACGATAAAAAAACATACTTCATGTATATCAAAGTGCGCTAAGTAGTCGATTTATCGAGCTTTTGAAAAATTGAAGTGTAAAATCCAAATAACAAGGGAGAAGTTGTTCATTTGAAATGCACAAGCTCGTTTAAGTGGAAAAACATGATCTCTATAAGTGTAAAGGACTTATAAAATCGAGAGAATCATGTAATTGATGAAATTTTCTTTGCGACAATTCATCGAACACTTTGCGGGCGTTAAAATAGGAAGAAGTTGTCTAGAGCCCTTGTAAATGTAATCAAGCCAAAATTTTCATCACCAAATCAATTCATACAACATCCAATCAACAGCAATTAATGAGCTCATCACAATCATATAGAACTTGCATCAAGAAATTTACATATAAGTCAAATTCTCAAGGGTTCAACCCAATTGAGCTAAGTGAGTAGAATTCTTACCATTCAATCGGTAAAGATGAGCAATAATGATGATAAAGACCATAATGAAGTCCAAGATATAGAATTAATACAATAAAACTCATTTTGAGTGAATTGTGTGTGCAAATGACAATTGGGACGAAGAATGGGTTGTAAGAGCCAAAATGGCTAAGTCTGAAAACAGAAACGATTTTATTCAAAACTATGCTTAGGGCGACCGGTCGAGGCTGAGGGCGAACGGTCGAGGGCTAGGCCGACCGGTCGACCTCAGCTCAGTCAGCCACTGGATCAGTCTATTTTTAAAAAATTCGAAGTTTGATCCAAAAATCCGATTTTTCGCCCCTAAGTTTTAAAAACGTGCAAAATGCAAACATAGACCTCATTCAATATGATGCCTAACTGAGCTCGTATTGACGCAAAAGTCTCGGAAGATAGCGATTTTGTAAAAATGTCCGCCAATTGATCTTGAGATGGTACGAAAGATATCTCAATTTTTCATTTTGAGACACAATCCCTTAGAAAATAATGTCGAATCTCAATATGTTTAGTGCGATTATGATGAACCGGGTTTTGAGAAATATTTATAGCAGATATGTTCTCACAAAAGATAGGAACATTTTCAAAAGAACATTTGTAATCCGCTAAAGTTTGTTTCATCTAAAGAAGTTGAGTACAACAAAAAGCTGCGGAAATATATTCGGCTTCGGCCGTTGAAAGTGAAACACAATTTTGTTTCTTTGAAAACCAAGAAACTAGGCAATCGCCCAAAAATTGACATGATCCGGAAGTACTTTTACGATCATCAATATTACCCGCATAGTCCGAATCACTATAACCTTTAAGAGAGAAAATTTCATTCTTCGGATAAAATAAACCATATTGAATAGTGCCTTTTAAATATCGAAAAATCCTTTTAACGGCACTCATATGAGATTCTTTGGGATTGCTTTGAAAACGAGCACATAGGCATATGTCATGAAGAATGTCCGGTCTACTTGTGGTTAAATAAAGTAAACTACCAATCATACCTCGATATTTTGATTCATCCACGGACTTGCCTTTTTCATCTTTGTCAATTTTGACATCTGTTGCCATAGGGGTAGAAACGGTTCTTCCTTCTTCGATGCCGAACTTTTTCAAAAGTTATTTTGTATATTTTGATTGCGAAATATAAATATCTTCTTGGCATTGCTTAATTTGAAGGCCAAGGAAGAAATTGAGCTCCCCCATCATGCTCATCTCAAATTCACCTTGCATCAACTTAGAAAATTTCTTGCACAAGGATTCATTAGTAGCACCAAAAATAATATCATCAAGATAAATTTGCACAAGTAAACAATCTTGCCCTTTTTCAAAAACAAAGAGAGTAGTGTCAACTTTACCTCTTGTAGAACCATTTTGCAAAAGAAAAGAGCTAAGTCTATCATACCATGCACGAGGTGCTTGTTTTAAACCATATAAGGCCTTCTTAAGTTTATAAACATCATTTGGCCTAGAATAATTTTCAAACCCCGGAGGTTGTTTTATATAGACTTCTTCTTGAATAATACCATTTAGAAAAGTGGATTTAACATCCATTTAGTAAAGCTTGAAATTTTTAAAACAAGGATAGGCAAGTAAAATACGAATAGCTTCTAAATGTGTTACGGGTGCAAATGTTTCATCATAATCAATACTTCTTCTTGACAATAACCTTGAGCTACTAACCTTGCTTTATTTCGAACAATGTTGCCTTGGTCATCGAGCTTGTTCCGAAATACCCATTTTGTACCAATAATTGTTTGAGATGGAGGACAAGGTACTAAATCCCAAACATCATTCCTTTCAAATTGATTCAACTCATCTTGCATTTCTAGGAACCAATCCTCATCTTTAATAGCTTCCTTAGCATTTTTAGGCTCCTTTTGAGATATAAGAGCTTTCTCGGCAAATTTTCTTCGGGTCATCACTTTATCAAGGGGATCACCAATAATAAGATCTTTTGGGTGATCTCCCTTAAATTTCAATGCTATGGGAAGATCCAAAGTATCACCTTTGTCTTCTTGAGGAACATTTGAGCTTGAAGGTTGATCATCTTGAACAATTTGTTCAACAACATCCTCTTCATCACTATCATCATTGGGTATTCTTTCAACACCCGAGGCTTCATTGAATTTGACATGGATGGATTCTTCAACAACCATACTAGTCTTATTGTAAGCCCGATATGCTTTGCTCTTTGTTGAATACCCCATAAATATTCCTTCACCGGCCTTAGGATCAAGTTTGTCCAATTGATCCTTAGTATTCAAAATAAAACACTTACATCCAAATATTTTGAAATAACTAATATTTGGAGTTCTTCCTTTCCAAAGCTCATATGGAGTTTTATTCATTTTAGGACGAATATAAACTCGATTAATGACATAGCAAGCGGTACTTACGGCTTCGGCCCAAAAATATTTTGGAAGTGAAAATTCATTTAGCACCGGCTCATTTCTTGAAGTGTCCGATTCTTCCTTTCGGCTACTCCATTTTGTTGAGGTGTCCTTGGAGCCGAGAAATTGTGACCATATCCCTTGGTTTCACAAAGGACTCTAAATTCTCCATCAAATTCTCCACCTCGATCACTTCGAATAGACTTTATGGTATCTTCTTTTTCATTCTCAATAAGTCTACACAACTTAACAAGCTCATTAACGACATCGCTTTTATTTGTAAGAAAAAGAGCCCAACTATATCTAGAAAAATCATCAACTATAACAAAAGTGTAGTGTTTTCCATTTAGACTAGCCGTATCAATATCCCCATACAAATCTAAATGAAGAAGTTGTAAAGGCTTGGTTGTGGAAATTTTATTTTTAGGCTTAAAACTACTATTAACTAATTTGTTCTTTTGACAAGTGTCACATAAGCCAAGGTTTTCAAAATTTAACTTGGGTAGTCCTCTGACATGTTGATTTTTGTAAATCTCTTTCAAATTTTTGTATCCAACATGTCCAAGTCGCCTATACCATAAGCTAGTTAAATCATTATTGGTGACAAGACAAGAAACATTTTGACTAACCAAGTCACTTGTGCAAATTTTATAAAGGTTGCCTTTTCTACTAGCTTCACAAATAATTTTACCATTTTTAAGAACAAGGCATTTTTCTTTATTAAATACAACATCATAATTAGAATCTCAAAGTTGGCTTAAACTTATCAAATTGAAATTTAGCCCATCAACTAATAAAACATTACTAAGAGAGAAAGAAGAGTTACCAATGTCTCCATTGCCAGTGATTTTTCCTTTGCCATTGCCGAACATGACCATACCCTCTTCTTGGAACTTGATGTTGGTAAAAAGTTCTCTCCTTCCGGTCATATGGCGTGAACATCCGCTGTTCATAAGCCATTTTTAATCTTCCATTGTTGTTATAGCTCCTATAACCTACAAAAGAATTACTTTTAGGTACCCTATAGTTTTGGGGTCCATGGGGGTTAGCCTTGAGACCTTTGGGTCTCCAAAAATAGTTAACATTGTTCTTCAATTTACAATGATTAACATAGTGACCAACTTTACCACAATAAAAGCAAGTAGGATTATGGGCACTACTAGCACGTACAAAAGCCGGACCTTGGTCATTTTTCTTTGAAATAGGTTGAAAAGGTTTATAGTCAAGTCCTAATTTAGAATGCTCACATCTTTGTGCATCGAAAATTTTTGTAACTTTATTCGTACTTAAATTAAAACGATGCACATCCTTTTTCAAACATTCAATATCATTTGTGAGCGTTTGTTTTTCGGTTTCAAGAGTACGAACTTTAGTAAGAGTAATAGCATGAGCTTTATCAAAAGATTCATAAGAAGTAAACAATTTATCCTTTTCAATTTTAAGCTCTTTATGCTCATTTTTTAAAGTCTTGTATTTAACAATCAAATTTTGGAATTCATTTTGCAATTCATCAAAATCACATTGCAATTCATCAACTAAGGAAGAAGTTGAGGAGTTAGAGCGTACCTCATTATTTTCATCGTCAATGGCCATAAGACCATGTTCGGTTTCTCCTTCCTCGTCGGATGTGGCGAGTAGTTCATCCCAAGTTTTGACATCCGCATTTAGAGCCTTCTTTTTAGGGAAATGCTTTTTCTTCTTTTGCTCTTCTTCCGCAAGTTTCAGGCAATCGTCTATGTAATGCCCGGATTTCCCGCATTTGAAACATGAATTGTCTCTTGGCTTTCTTGCTTTATTTTTATTAACAAACTTTGCAAAATTTCGAACAAGAGCCGCCGTTTCCTCGTCATCATCATCACTAGCATAATATGAAATATTAGAAGAAGATGTTAAGCCTTTAGAAAGATTTTGCATACCCGGTTTAATGGTGGATGGTTGGGGATTTTTCCTCTCCTTGAGATAAACTTCATAAATGAGGAGATCTCCCACGGGCTCATCGAATTTGAGTGTTTCGAGATTTTGTGCTTCCGTGATAGCCGTTACTTTCTCGGACCATCACCCAGGAAGAGTATTCAAGACTTTGGTCACTTTATCTTCTTCGGATATGACTTTCCCAAGTGCCACAAGAGGATTGACAATGTTGTCAAGCCTTTCCACCATTTTTGATATGCTTTCACCATCATGCATATTGAAATTTTCAAAGTCTTTAACAAGCATGGTTTTTCTTGCTTGCTTAACTTTCTTAGTACCCTCATAGATGGTTTCCAATTTTTCCCATACATCATGTGCCTACCTTATTCCTCTTATACGATTGTACTCGGTGGCGGTGAGCGAACAATGTAAAATATTTAAGGCCTTACCGTTTAGAGAGAAAGCCTTCTTGTCAGCATCATCGAATTCTTTGAAACTTTTGAAGGCCAAGGAGCCGTCCTCCAATTTCTTCGTTGGTTGATCTATTCCTTCAATGACCACATTCCATATATCGAACCCGCACCATTGAAGAAAGCACTCTATTCGGTCTTTCCAAAATGCGTAGTTGTTGGCGTCAAAGAGCGGTGGCTTGTTGGTGGAGGTGTCGGTGGTGAGGTAGCTTTCGTTCATAGCCATGGATCTTTCCTCTTTACTCGCGGTGTGGAACGAGCTTGCCAAAGAGTTTGGCTTTGATACCACTTGTTAATCCAAGTGGCTACGATAATCTAGAGGGGGGTGAATAGATTATGCCGATTTTCTGAACTACGCCCTCTTTTTCGAATGTGAAGATGATAACAAAAATGTAAGTGCGGGAAAATAAACAACACACAATGATTTAGAGTAGTTCAACCCACCTAGGGCCTAATCTACTACCACCCCGGTATATCCGAAGTGGATTTCAAAAAGAAAAAAGAATTTTATTAATAGTTACCAAAACTATTACACCACCACCTTTGAAGATTACCACAATCTTCCTTTATGTCTTACCACACTCTTCAACACCTAAGATCACTCACAGTTTTCTTACCACAAGAACACTAACAAGGATATTTTGTTTTGGGGAGTGCTCCACACAGTTCAACAGGTCTAAGATTGTGACCCAAGTGTGTTCTTATCACAAACACGGAACACTTTGTTTGATCGGACACTTTGATTCTTTGGCGGGGATTGACGAGATCAGGATATGTTGGCTTTTCATTGTTTTAGATGATTGAGTTGGGTCACATGCCGTTGATGGAGATAAATTTAAGATTACAACTCCGAGGAATAATGAAGAATATCACAACTTTCAATTGTTGATGAGGGCAAGTGTAATCGGAAGAAGATTTTCATAAATTGGTTCTCCTTTTATTTTTAGATATCTCATCATGAAGTCTTTCTAGATGCAAGTGATAGTTATTTGTTCTTTGATTTTCTCCCTATTACATGACATTGTATGACATTTTGATTATTTGATATAAATAGGGGAAACGCTCAATCCCCCCCCCGGGTGTTATTTTGCTTTTTAAAAAAAAACAAGGATATCTTGTTTTAGATGATTGAGATAAATTTAAGATTTCAATTGTATACAACTTTGTTGTAATCAAGAATAAAAACCTTCAAAGTGTTATTTTATACAACAAGAATTTTTGCTAAGAGAAAGATTTTCTTGTTGTGTTGTTTGCTTGTGTTATTCTATATTTATCTATTTATAGGAGAGTCTTCAAGATTAGATCTCCAACATAGGCTCCTCCATCTTCACTTTTGTCTTCAAAAAGAAGATCACAAGATGTAGAAATATAGTACAAAAATTGTTAAAGTAAATCTTTTTGATAATGGTTGTCCAACGGTTTGAATTTTGTTGTCAAAAACATAGGTCGACCGGTCGAGTAAAGATAGAAATTTGAAAATAGATCGCACTATTTTACACAGGGAGACCGGTCGACGGAGGGTCCGACCGGTCGACCCCTGTGTGGACCGGTTGGGGTCCCTTAAAAACTAATACAGGGAGTTCAGTTTTATTGCAAGCACAATCAGGCACCGCTCGCCCATAGGTCGACCGGTCGCCCACACCGGTCGACCTCAGGGTCGATCGGTCGCCTTTCCCTGTTTTTCTTCCGTCCCATTTTCTATTTTAAAACTCAATTTCAGGTACGGGTTTTCCTATAGGACGACCGGTCCAACACGAGACAGAAGTGTTGTCCAATTTTTTATCGAAAATAAACTTCAAGAAATACTCCAAAAAATTAGTAAAAATATTTTATATCGATCGAGAGTATTTGGACAACATTTAGAAACATAGTTTTGGTGTAAAAACATAGTTAAACAAAATTATCAAAATCATGATAAAAACATTTATCTAACAGTTTTGTTCTTCACCATCGGAGTCCTCATCAACCTGATTATCTGTTCAACTATAGAGGCAAATTTTAAGCAAATTGTATCTGAAGTGTTAGAGAAATTGTACCTATTAGGTGTTGAAACATCTCGAGCAACACCTCTAGAGACACCCAGTGGATTAACTTGCAGCAAGTTTTTCTCTTTGATGATCGTCATGAGGGCATAATATCATATTTCTGACCTAATTTCTCCTCCTCGGACTCATCATCGTTCAATGTAACACCTCATATTCATAACCCTTTTTCGCAAAGTGTTTGCACACTCATTGGCATAATGCCCAAAACCAGTGCACGCTCTATATCTTTCAATATCAAACTAATTTCCTGATTTTTCTTGATTCCTATCAGGTATGTTTCTTTGAGGATATTTGGGAGTATCAGATTTAAAAGGCTTTTTGCCTTTGGAAGAAAACTGGTTTTTGCTTTTGTTTTTCATTATTTTACTGAATGTTTTAGAAAATAAAGCCACTGACTCCTCACCTAGTTCAGATTCCTCAACTTCCTTAGTTAACTAAGTTAATTCATTAGTTTCATCGGGTAATACCTGTAGAGCAATGTTTTTCCCTTTTAGCCTTCTTTTGCTCACAAAATTGAGTTCCCAAGTTTTGATAATCCCAACTAGCTCATCAAGTCTCGGTAAAGTGATGTTAGGCAATTCTTCAACAGTTGCAATTTTCACATCAAATCTTTCGGGTAGGGAACACATCATCGTACTGACCAATCTTGAATTTGAAATAGGTTCACCCAAAGATTGAGACTCATTAGCAATATCATAGAGTTTTCCATGATACGTCGTGATGTCTTCATCTTGTTCCATCTTCATATTTTCAAACCTAACCATCAAGTGTCATAGCTTAGAGAGGCGAACACTCGCAAATCCTTCATAATATTTTTGTAAAGCCTTCCATGCTGCTTTGGCTTCAGAAAAATGCAGATAATTTTGAACATATTAAAGTCCACTGCTCCAAAAATAGCATTGAGAGCTTTAGAATTCAGGTTTGTCAGTTAGACATCATCATTGGACCAACTGATTTCGTCTTGGTTTATGAAGTCACCATCAACGTCTATGATCTTTGGAGGAGTCCATCCAATTAAATAGCTCGCCGTGCACGTTTTCTCATCAATTGATTTAATGGAAGCACGCATATTTATCTTCCAAGTAGAGTAGTTTGTTCCATCAAGCATAGGAGGAAACATGGCAGATGCTTAATTATCGATCGCTTTGCTCGAACGCAGGATCAACACTTAGTGAAATTAAGTGTTGGCTCTGATACCAATTGAAAGTTTTATAGGACACAATGATGAAGGATAAAGTACACAAAAAAGAGTGTTGCTATAAGTGTTAGTAACACTTATACCAACTCGCAGCGGATAAACAGAACACATAGATAAAACTTTGTCTGCAAGTAAAAATATACTTGCAAACATGCCAACAGGGCGAAAAATCCACTAGTTGATTGTATCGATTACAGATCTCAACTTGAATGATTCAACTAGTACAAAACTTATTAAAACTCATTCTCTGGGTATATCTAGAAGTGTATAACAACTCGTCCAAAAAGAAAGAATATAACTTAGTCGGATCTTTATAAAAACAAAAGATGGAGTAAAACCTATGAAACAAAGATGCTCAGTCTTCAAAGGTGATATATTGAATAGCAGCAGCACTTCAGATAACACATTGATCTATGTAGAATTTCAATCTTTGTTTCTTCTCTCTAATACTCGAACTCTCTGATCTCTCGTGTATTCTTCTTGCTAAGATTGTAATTCTGTGTATCTAACTTTGTGAGGGACGACCTGTTCTTTATATAGATGCTTCCAAGTCTCCAAGTCCCTACAAACATGGAAAGAGAGATATACACAAACAAGAATTCATATCTCATATAAGGTAGGATTTTAGAATTCTTCCTTATCAATATGACTTAAAATATCAAGGAATAAGATCTTTCCATATTCAAATAATTACTTGAGAGTCAAGTTATAAAACAATCCTTTTATAATCAAATTTTCCTTATTTAATAAATCCTATCATAAGTAAGTAACTAAGAAAGGCAAAACACTTAAAATCTTTATTTACGAAAACAAGAAAATATTATTAGAACTCGTGAAAATCTCGATAAGGGGTTGGACACATATATCCAATCTCCAAATCTTGCACTTTTATTAGGACTAGAGATAACGATAAGGGGTATTTTTTTTTGGCTAATATTTAAATCCAAAAAAATTTGGGCCTATTAGGCCCAAAAAATGTTGGACCCAGACCCAATTTTTAAATGTATTTTCATGGGTTGGGTTGGGGCTCTAAAAATAGTGGCTCGATCACTACCTAGACGGCCTGGCCCGCTTTTTGCTCTAGGCCCACTAGATTTGACAGCTCTAATCAAGACTTATTAACGGTCAAGCGAAGTGAATAACGGTCTTGATTATGAATCTATCATACCAATCGAGAAGCAAACGGTAGTATTTGGGCTACTGGATAGGCAGCCCAAAACGGAAGACTGTATTTCATCAACTCAAATCACTTTGGGCCTCTTAGGCTCAATCTCCTTCAGGTAATGTCCATTATCATTATAAATTCCCTTTCAAAAAATTATCGCTGCGTATAATCCACTTATTTTCTTTGTGGTGACCTAGAATGTTAGATATTCATTTTTTATCCAAAAAAAATAAATGTTCGAAGATTAGGCAAATTGTTTTGGGGAAATTACATGGAATATGCTGATTTTGGTCCACATACCACACAATACGCTCCTATTACTTTTGTACCTAATTTTTTACTTTTGTGCATAAATTTTTCTTTTACGCTCCTGTATATTTTTTGATTATTTTTATTTTTTTTCGTTTTTTTTTTTTGTTTTTGCATTGTTTTATATGTTATATAAGTTGTTTCAATATTGTTTAAATTTATTTCTTTGTTATTTCTATATTGTTTCTTTGTTGTTTCGATGTTTCAAAAGAACTTTAACCTATTTTTTATGTTGTTTTTTATTCATATATTATTTTGTACATTGTTTCTATTGTTTCGGTGTTGTTCTATAATATTTTTAATGTTGTTCTAATAATTTTTTGTTGTTGTTTTCATGTAGTGTTCAATGTATAAATACAATTTGTACCTATTTTTAAGCTATTTTTATTCATGTGTTGTTTTAAATTATTTTTATATTATTTCTGGGTTGTTTCTATATCCTTTTTAATGTTGTTCCGATTTTTCTTTGTTGTTTCCATGAAGTTTTTGATGTTTAAATACAATTTTTTATCTATTTTTAACTTTTTTTGCTCATATGGTGTTTCTATATTGTTTTTCGAATTTACTACTACAATCTTGAAAAGTAGTATGACACAAATCTTCATACTTGTTAAAGATATAAATATGACTAGAAAGATGTGCGATGAATTTTTGCCTCTTGTATTTTATGTAAAAAAAATCGAGCTTTGAAGATTAAAGACAAATATAGAGTCTGAATGTATTTTATAAGATTTCGATGTATGATAATTTTTGTTTTTTGATTTTATCAATTAAAAAAATTAAATAGTATTTTCACCTAATACAATACGATCTAATTATTTTAAAATTATTACAATATACTTTTGAAGATAATATTTATAAAACTATATACTTTTTGAATTTTTTGTTTTTGTACAAAAGGAGGTATCACATATATACATCTCGTGCATTACATGGAGTCTCATATAACTATATTTTAACCAGTTGGAATTGTACCTTCATTTTAATTTAATGAAATTTTAAATAATGTTTATGTGCATGTTTTTATTTATCGAATATTAATTTTAAATTTCGGATCATTGTTTCTATGGGCGTTTCGATGTTGTTCTATAATATTTTTAATGTTGTTCTAATATTCGAAATCGTTGTAGGCGGATAAAATAAATTAAAAAAATAACACCTATTTTTAATATTCTAAAAAAGTTTTAAATTTTTTTAGGTTGTTTACCCTTTTTAATGTTGTTATGATTGCCACTACATCCGCCATTGTATATGAGTAATCCAAAAAAAATTCTATGTAAACTATTAGCAATATGAACAAGATTATATCTATAAGTCCAATGTCCCGGGACTGAATAGAACTGAATATAATATTTTCAAGTTTGTTTGAACTTTTATCGAGCTTTAAACCCGTATTTAAATTTTATTTGATTATTAATCGAGTCGAGATTGAACGAGTTTTAATCGAGCCGAACACGAGTTGAGCTCGAACTAAAATATTTATACATGTTTTATTATTTTTGACTAATCAGTCTAATTATAACGGCTAACTATTGTTTATCAAACAAGAATTTAATGATCGATTTCAAGTCAAGTATGATATTTAAAGTATATACGTTCCTCTATTTTTAAAGATCTTGTACTGTATTTTTTTTTTTTTTTGGGAAAGTTCTTGGATTGTATTAAGAAGGTGGCAAATTTTACATTTTTCATGTGTATTAGTAAATACATATATATATATATAAATATATATAGGATATGGATCATTTTTTTAACCTCCAACATATCCCAAGTGAGTTCATACGGGAAACATCATAACCATAGATCAATAATTTTGGGTTTTAAACTAATTTTTAGGGCATTTTTTATTTTAATTTTTTTTTTACACCAATTAAAAAGGGTAAGGGTGGTAATTTGACATTTTAGAATCGAAAATTACTAAGATTTCATTCTCTCTTTCACACGATTTCACCCACTCTTAAAGATAATACTCTCTAAGAACATTGTTTGTTTCAAAAAAATTTCTCGAAATGCTTGGTAGTATAGGGTTGTTGCTTATGACTCCATGTAGTTAATGGGTCTGATGCAAATAATATAATGTGTCGATCTTGCTTACAGTAGTATACCAATTATAACCCTGGTTAGTATGAGTTTGATTTTATGATTTGTTCTTTCCAAATCATAGTTAATGTATTAAAGTATATGCCATAATTGTTATTTGTTTTTTATCTAATATGCCATAATTGTTTTGAAGTTTGTTGTTTATGACTTGCTTATGTAGTTAATGCTTGTAATTGCATTTGGGGTGTATATACAACCAATCCAAATGTAGTATGAAAAAACAGCTTATATAGTAGATATATATAAATATATATTTATATATATGGGTTTGTTCTTACCACTTTTGCTTATGGAAATAATGATTAAGTGGTATATATATACGTAGTGTATATTTATTGCTTATGTAGTATGGATTTGTTTTTTATGACTTGCTTATGTAGCTAATGGTATATAAATGAGGAAAATGACAAAGACATCTACACAAGCAACAAATTACATCTTCATAAGCAAACTTCAAATTATTGCTCTAGCTACTAATCCTAAGAAAGGGAGCCCTTTTTCACACAATAATGCATTGAAGAAGAAGGATGAATGATTTATGTGAGTTGAAGAAAAGGAGGATGATTAAGGAAGATGAGATTTGTTCACGTTTAATTTGATGTGAGATTTGGATAGATTGTGTGATCATAATGTGAACGAGAATCCCATGAATATTGGGTAATTTTCCAGGATGACTAATTTACCCATTTCTCTAATTACCAACATTTAATCAATTTTTAGCTCTAGAAAAAAATCACAACCATTGAAAAATCTAAATATGTGGCTAGGATTGGTTCTATGGACTTACCACATTAGGTGGTCTCATATAACCCTCTCCCAATATATATATATATATATATAAATAATATATATATAGAGAGAAGAGAGAGAAGAGAGAAAAAGATTATCAAATAAAAATCACCCCTCCTTATTTGAGTTCACGGTGGGGATTTAATAAAGCCTTGGATTGATATTTTGTACACAATCCATTAATCTAAACTTTATTTTAAAGTAGTTAATACGGGATTTTTATTTGGGTCAAATAGGTAATTTATATTATTTTAGGATTTTTAATTAAAAATGTCTTTTTATTTAAAGTGAAATAAAGTTTTAATTTTTCCTTTTGTTCATTTAACAACTTTATAATCTTATAAAATTAATTTATAAAAAATGTGATAAAAAAAAAAATACTTTCCTTTTTCAAACATTTTTTCTCACCTTCAAACACTCCATCTTCTCACCGCAATCTACTACTCCATCTTAACTACTTTTAATTTCAAATTATTTACTTTACTATTAATATCAAAGTTTTTAAAATTCAAAATTGCAAAGATTATGGTTTTTTCATAAATATCCTTTATATTCAAGATTTCAAATAGTTTGAAGTTAAGACCATCAAAACGGCGTTGAAATAATGTTTATGTATTTATAAAAAAACAAATCCGCCATTGTACCATCTTCTCCTCCATCGTTCGACTTGGTTGACGGTCGATATTATTTAAAATTTTATTTTTTTATTAATTTTTGGACCTGGGAAATTAAACGATGGCGGATATGTAACACCGAGATGGGTTATCATGGCGGGCATTTAAGTTTCGCACATTTTGTTTAATTTCTTGGTATGTAATTTTAACCCAAGGAAGCAAAAATATGTTTTTAGAAGTAGTTTGTATAGTTTCTAGGGTTTTTATCTTTTGATTGTTGGGGATTTATTGTTATAGGGTTTAATTATCTTCGAAATTTTAACGGAATTTAGATTTTAGTTAAAAAATTTCAAAAATAGTTTGTATTTTTGACTAAATAATTAGAAAATTTATTACAATTGTATTCTTAGTTAAGTTTTAGTGGTTATTTAATACAATTTTGATGTTTATAAAATATATGGCAAAATTAGTTTTTGTATGTCTTCAAAAATAATTTAATAAAATCAATTGTAGTTGTACAAATACTATGTTTTTTAATGTATTTGTCATCAAATATTTGTGTAGTGTTAGAATAATTTTACTATATTATGATGATATTTTCTTTGTCTTCTTAATTGTAGTTGCTAATTTGTGAAGATGGCTAGAGGACAACAAAAAACAACTTTAAAAATAGTTTTTTTGTGTAATTAGTATTACAATGTTGTATAATTAGTGACACAAATCTTCATACTTGTTAAAGATATTCCAAATAATATGTTTATTCACTTTAACACAATGTGTGGTTAAGAGCGTTGTATTGTATAAATGTTGAAATTTCAAGATTAAAGACAAATATATATTTATTTATTTTATAAGCATTTATTTTATACAAAAAAATAATTTTTCGTTTTAATTTTTCCAAATAATTTAGGAATATAGTATTTATACATACTAAGTCGATATGAACGTGTTTATCCTTCCAATATAGGAAGATAATATTTATAAAACTTTAATATTACTAGGAAAATTTGCGGCATGTTCATTCGTATAAAAATCGAAATTTCACTTTGTAATATATATTTATTTCTTGTGTATTAATTGCATCCTACAATTTAGGAAATGTTGACTACATGGGTTGAATTTTGTATTATTCGCCATTTTTAATTTAATGGGTTTAATTTAGTAAGATTTTGTTGCCATTATTTTGTGGTTATCGAACTTCCTATAATTTAAAGCGTTTGACTTGGTGGTTGATTATTTAATTCTATTAAATTTGGCATGCATAGAGTAAGACATTTTAAATTAAAAAAATACACCTTATTAAGTAAAAAAAGTTTTAAATATTATTGAACTAAACATACTGATTGGCCCCTACCTCCGCCATTGTAGTGAGTTAAATTTGATAAACATTCTATGTAAAATATTTAAATCACAAGATTACTATTAAAGTAAAATACGGTATTATTATTGAACTAAATATACACCTTTAATAAAATTTGATATTTATCGAGCTTTTAAACATTTTAAATTTATTTAATATTAAAATAAAGATATGGGATTTTCGAACTAAATATACGAAGTAAAATTGTGATTTAACTAAAATATTTATACATGTTTTTTGGAAGGATTTTGACTAATCGTGATTTTGTGCATATCATCCCTAAATTTTATCAAACGTGATTTTTAACGATTCAATATTAAGATTTAAATAGTCTATTATACGTTCCTCTAGTAATTTTAATTATTGATTATTAATCTAATTTTTTTTTTTTTGGAAAATATCTTGGTTTGGATGAATCGTGGCAAATACACATTTCATGTATAAGAGGGTACCCATTTGAATATATATATATATATATATATATATATTGAAGAGCGTTACACCAATTTTCCACTGAATTCTTGCACAGTGAACCTTTTTTTGTCAGTGAATTCACGTGAAGAAGAGAAGGCGTATGATATCACGGGAAACTCAATCTAGTATGTAATTGTCCTTACACCTCTGTCACCTTCTCTACATCATCTTCCACTACCCATAGATACTATCACCCTTTGTCATCATCATTTCATGTTAAAAGTACTACTTTTATTTTCTTTTACTTTCATTTCCCTAGGGAAAATTCAAAATTGTATTGCAAGAGTACACTGGTCCCTGGTTCTTCTTACTTTGTGTTTCTCTTAAAATGTAATTTTACTTTAAAAAGACAAAAAGAAAAAAAAAGTCTGGCAAAAATATTTTTTTAGTCTTTTAAGTGGAAATTTTAGATATTTAGTTCACTTTCTTAAGTTTATTTGAAATTATTCCACTAATTGGACAAAAATCAGACTTTTAGTTTACTCACCTGCTATTGCATGTTGCAATCCTATGTGGAATTTTTTTCTTTTTTGCTTTTCTGTGGCATTTTGTAGGGAAATATATTATTTTCAATGTAAATCAGATAAAAAAAATAAGATTTATTATGAATAAAATGAAAATAGTTTACCAAAAAAACTATTTAGTTACAAAAAAAATGTATAAAAAACTATTTAAAATTTAAATAATTGTATAAAAAAATTAATTAATTATTACACTTTAATTATACCACGAGTTTGTAGCTCATATGGTATCGCTCAACCTTTATAAGGGTGTTAACTAGGGTTCGATCTCTGTATCTTTCAGTTTCTTTGAAATTTATCTTCTCCCCTCCAACCAGTACTCCCAACTTATTAAAAAAACAAACTCTTTAATTATAAAAACAAAATATTATTTATCCAATTAAATAGTTTATAATTTAAACTTATGATATAAATAATTTTTTTATTTTATAATTTCGAATGTATTTATCCAATTAAAATATCTTAAATTTCATTAACTTTATTTTTATTTTTCATGGATTGTTTTAAATTATTTTTCATTTATAAAATTAATAAATAATTTAAATATTTTATGTAAACTATTTTCATTTTATTTATAATAAATCTTATATATTCTTTTATCTAATTTACATTGAAAATAATATATTTCCCTCCAAAATGCCATATATAAAGAAAAAAAATCCATGTAGGATTGCAACCTACAATAGCAGGTGAGTGGACTAAAAATTTGATTTTTGTCCAGTTAGTGGACTAATTACAAATAAACTTAAGAAAGTGGACTAAATATCTAAAAGAGTCCACTTAGTGGACTAAAAAAACATTTTTGCCAAAAAAGTCGGTCATTTTTTTTTGTCAAATTCTTTTTAGGGTGGCGCTATTCACAATCCAAAATTGATAAATATACTCACTTACTAAGTACACCCACCTCATTTTTAAAATATAATTTATTTACTAAATACACCTCCATAATTTCTCATTTTACCCTTCCATTATTTTTCCCCAAATACACTCAAAGAGGTGGCGGCGGCGGAAAAAGTTCCCGTGATGGAAGAAGATGTAATATTTTACTTTAATTTCGAATTCAATATTTCACTTTATAAATTTCGCACTTATAGTTGTATTAATTTGGGTAATTATTGGGTATAAGTGTTGGGTAATTATATTTGGTTTAAATTTTAAAGTTAGAGAACTTTTTTTTTTCTGGTTTTATCTGAGTTTGGGGAAAAAGACAATGGATGATACGATGATCCTAGGTGGCATGATACTATGCTCGATTGTGCCATAAGGCACGATCGAGTTACTTTGATTGTGCCATAAGACATGATCGATTTATAATTATGATCATACCATTGCGCCACGTAGAACGATGTCACGAGCAAAGTTGTAATTAGGGTAATGCCATCGTGCCACATAGCACGATCGCACGAGCAAAATTGTAATTACGATAATGTCATCGTGCCACATAGCATGATAGCACACTCATGTTACAATGCGATTGAGCCAAGTGCTACACTTTTATTATTCAATAGTAAATTTTAAACTGTGAAAAATCAGAAAAAATGAAAAAGTAACATGCTTTAGTTGTAAACTAAGGAGATAATTATATTATTCGATAAAATTAATTTTTTATTGACTATATTTACAACAATGTAGGTGTTATAAAATCTAGGATTTACATAAAAAAATTAATTTTTTTGCTCAAAAAGAAGAAAAATATGGATGAGTGTGAGGAAGAATATTATGAGCTTTAATAAAAGATGAGTGTATTTCAAATTTTTTTATGTGGGTAAAGGTATTATAGTCTTTTAAACTAATGGGATGTTTGAAATTATATGGAGGTGAGTGTACTTATCTATTTTGAGGTGTGAATAAGATTATCCTTCTTTTTATTTAACTATTACATTATATTATTTATCATCGATAAAATTTTACATATGACTGAATAATTGTTACTAATAGAATTTCCTTTCAAAAAAAAAAATATTACTAATAGAAGTTACAATACAAGTACCTGCGCAAGAAAATAGGTCTTAAGAGTAACTATTTTTCCATCTAAAAGTTAAGAATGTTATATTTAGAATTTGTAAATACTCCCTATGATTGGATTGCTAGTAAATCTTGCATAGAACTTTTCAATAAACAAGAATCTTTTTTTCTTAAGGATGCCTTTGGAAACTGTGAAAAGCTAGGATAATATTTTTATCACATTCTTTCACAACGTTTGGGGTTTATGATACCGGCCCACGTGATAGGGATGGACCCATGAATTAATCATCTTTTCAATTGAAACTACATCACACATGTGAGGTGGTATTAAATAGTATCAGGTTATCCTTATAATTGAAATTACTTTTTGTTCTTAAAATAATACACGGTATTCCTATTTTAACCCAGAAGATGTGAAGAATTACAACATGCCATCAAATAAATACTGAAGTCTGAAAATTGTCCTGCCCTAGCCGTTGTGCAAGAACGAAACATGTATGTCTTTCTTCCCATCTTCTTCTTCAACAAACCTCTGTCATTTTTCCCAACAATCAGTCAAAACGGACATATTATTCACAAAAAGCTTATATAATACCTTGTACAAATGACACGGATATTTTTTGTGAAACTTTTTCTTTTTCGAATGAAGGAAAAATTTCGGCTTTTTCGTTTTACTCGAACAACAAATTACTATGAAAGCCTGTGAAATTTTGCAGATTTCCTTAGTAATATTGTGTAAATGGACATTGAACATATTATGTAGTGTAAAACCCTAATATTTAGTATTTCAATTGGATTTTAAATGCATCCCATTTTCTTTGAACATATTAATACTCTAGAAAACGATTGGAGGGCCACAGATACGATCACCAAGCTACCAGTCCTCACCTTTTTTTTTACGATTATATTCTGATGGATGAAGAAAAAAATGGCCCATACGGATTGCTTCAATAATTTCGAAAAAGATTAAATCTTTTTTTACTGGAGTTTATGTTTAAATAGATGTCTAATCCTGATATTTTGCTATGGACTTCTATATTTTTGTTTGTGTTTGGGAAAAAATTATATTTTTAGGGTTTATACTGAGAATATTTGAACACAAAGTGTGGCCCGTAAATTAGGGAGGGGCCCAAATAATATTAATATAAAAAAAAGACGTCAAATTTTTGGCCATTTCTCTATAATAAAAGTAGTTTTAACCATGTTTTTTAGCTATTTTTGAGTTCAAATTCCTACTTTGTTTTTTTCATTTCTAGGAACCGGTCCATGACTCCTAATCAGAAAAACGCACCATATCAATTTTTTGAATTATAATCAAGTCTCATCAGAGAACACAAGAATGGTATACCGTGTCAAAATGGCTAAAAAACATGTTTTTGAAAAATATGACTATTTTTCATTTTTACAAAACATAAGTGGACAATTTGTCCATTACCACATATAAAAATGAAAAACAATATATCAAATTTAAAATAAGTAGAAGTTTTGATTCAGTCATTGTATTAATTCAATCACATCTTAATATTCATAAATAAATAACAAAATACAATTACATCAATATAACAAAAGAGGACAAATAGAGACATAAGAGAATAATGCAAAAATTAGTTAAAGTATATAGCGGATCCTAAAAATGTACAAAATTTTAAGAAAATGGAAAAATGACCAAGAATCATATTTTTATAAATTCACAAATCAAAATAGGAAAGAGGAATGCAAAGTATAATTGAAGACTTTTTTTCTCATTTTTCTATTTTTTTATTTAATTTAAGAATAAAAAGAGAAATGACCAAAATACCCCTATTTTTTTTTCAAAATTTGAGGGGGCCCAATGCCCCCTTGGCCCATACATAGCTTCGTCTATGTTTGAACAGACTTAACTTTGTAGTGTATTACTGCAATCTTATCCTTTTTAAACAAATATTTTTTTCTGTTTGTGGCTATTAGGTTTAAACAATGAGATGGATTTTATTGTGATTTTCCTTCGTAAAATATAGATTGAAACTGCATAGGAATGTGATTAAACACGATGGAAATGTTGGATATAAGGGTTGTTTGTTGGGTTTATCAGTTGTTAATTAGCTTATTCTCGATGTTTCTGTTATCACACTTTTATGTGATAGTTAGCCTATAAATAGTGAACATTGCACTGTAGAAACTAACTACCAGAAATAAAAATTTCTTTAGTTTTCCCTCTCTACATCTTAGCTCGAAATGCAAATCTACTATTTCATCATGGTATCTAGAGCCTAGGGTTCTCTTTTTTTGAGTGATTGTGCTTGATCATGCCGCGACACACCGCCTGGAATGTCTTGGCGGTGGTTGATAGGTGTGAGTTTTGCATGTATTTTGAGGTATAAATATGACTAAAATGGTGATTAAACATGCAATAACATGTATGAAATGGTATATATTCGCTCTTTGTGGAAAAAGATATTACGCTTGCTTGTTTTGTAGGAATTTAACGATATTTGGAGTGATTTTGTGACAAATACGAGCATTGCTACCTAGAATCATCAAGAATCGAGCGATTACACCCAATTGGAAGCCAACTATGTGGAGTCAGAGTCATAGTGATGAGTCGTGTGTCAAAAGAAGCATGGATGATCAAACAACAAGGAGATTTATCTCAAGGAACATCCAAACGCTGCGTATGGAATTCCCAAAGATGGCGGGGTTTAGTATTTTGGCCATAACTCTCTACAAAATTGATATTAAGGTTATTCAAGTGGCTATGGAAAGCTAAGAGAGAGGGCTACAACTCTTCAAGACCGCAAGCAAATTCGGACGTTTGGGTGGCGCACGGGTAACCCGTGCGTGGATGCAATGACCGTGCGCCCTCTGAGACTGGATGTTTTCTACGGGATGGCGCACGGGTAGCCCGTGCGTGGGACGCACGACCCGTGCTCCCTCTGAGAGTTGGGGTATTCAAGAGGGTGGCGCACGGGTAACCCGTGCGTGGGCGCACGACCGTGCTTTGTCATACTGGAATCCCATAATCTCTTTGCATTAAGCCCTAAACATGATGGGGAGTATAAAAAGGCTTTTTGGGGCGCACACAAGGGAATCGAGACATATTTTGGGATCTACAACACAAGACAAAGGTCTATTCTTGGAAGAAGATACCAAGGAGACAATCGGGTTGCATCGGAGCTTAAGGAACGGAGATATATCGAGAGATTGTCGACTTTCCTAAGTTTTCTTGCTTCTCTTTTAGTTCCAATCTTTCATTTTAGTTGTAATGGCTTTGAACAATTTGTTTATGAGTTGTTTAGAAATCATGTGTAGCTAAACTCTTAAGATTTCCGGGTTTTGGAAGTAGATTAATGAACTCTTGTTGGATGTTTTAATCTTAGTTGAAGTTATTATCTTAAAGCCTATTTGAGTATTTTGAGCTTATTCTTGTTTTATCACTTGATCAATGATTTAACTTGTTTGATATATTGATTCATAATTCGAGAGATGAGTTTCAATATTAGATCTTGAATACTCGACACAAATATTTGCATGAATCGAGAGGTTTGCGAATATTGTGAGGACATTTGATCTTTGATGCTTTTGGGAGTTGTGTATCTATTGTTGAGTAGATATGCTAGCATAGATATTTCAATCTACATTTTATATACATCTCGAGAGGGGGATAAAATAGCTTTGTGATCGTCTTATAGGAATATCGATAATAACTTTGGCTTTGATTTAATCGGACAACAAGAGGATTATTAATCGAAACCTTAACTCGAAATCCATTTCATTATCTTGATACTTCTTTCATTTGTGTTATCTTATTTTCGTGTTTTAGTGATTTAAATTGTCTTAATCTCAAAACAACAACCATCAAACTTTCGATCGTCTAAATAAAAATAAGACTATTTTGGTTCAATACTTAGCGCACTAATTTATTAGTCTCAGTGGATACGACCTTGCTTACCCTATTCTATAAACTATACCGTACACTTGCGGTGAAGCTAAAAATAAGGCGAACAAGTTTTTGGCGCCGTTCGAGGACTAATACAATTTTTGGTGCTAATATTGCGATAGATAGAATTATTTTTAATTTAGACATTTTTTATTTTATTTCATTTTTATTTTGTAAATTCTACTTCTACAATATTTGATTTGTTTCTTTGAGTTGGTATAGGTAGTGCACGAACACCGCCGGATGGAGAATGCCAATTATTTCAATAATCGGAATTTTACGTTATTGGAATAATCCTACTCCTACGTACTATTATCCAAATGGGGGAATTACGAAGATTTTTCATATGCTCACACGGAGAATGTGACTCCAACACCATCAAGCTTCAATGTAACGAATGGGTTTACAAATGCAAAGGCAAAACCATCTTTAGAAGAAGCCCTCATTTCATTCATGAATCAAACGACTTCATTTATAAGTGAGACAAGGGAACCTCGATGCACAAGAGGCTAGGATGGACATGATGGAGTTGCAATTGGCGATTCGATAAAAAATCTTGAGACTCAAATGGGCAATTAGTTACAATTGTTAGTGAGCAATACCAAAAGAGCGATTTTCAAGCACCACTTTGAAGCCAACTCGGAAGGAACAATGTAGTGCCATTCATCAAATGAGTGGTACTGAATACGAGGAGCCACGTCAAATTAAATCAGGGAGTATTTCTATCTCTCACTCAATTGAAGATCCTCATATTGATAAAAATATGTGCACTCTAGATGTAAGCTTCACTACGGATGTATCAAATTTTAAGAAGCATACACTTGAAGGAACAATGTTTGAAAATGGTGATCAATTCACATGTTCTCTGATTTCATGATATTTAATGTGAGTAAAGATAGAAATATCTTTACTATGATTGATAAACCATTTTTCATCATTAGGAGCACATTTCTTGATTTCCAAAATACCATCAACATTGTGATCCTTAATCATCCACATCTTACATACATTGAAGGATCACCTATCTTGTTGGAAAATACGAAGGTGTGGCATGATCGACACTTGTTTTTGGATCCCGGTTGAGTAAAACAAAAGTCCGGCTAAAGACTTTAAATTTAGCGCTTGTTGGGAGGCAACCCAACGGTTTGTGGTGTGATTTTTATTTTTGTTTGTTTTCTTCTTTAAAAAAAAAAAAAAAAAAAAAGGGAGAAATTACGATTTTACTTGCTGACCCACCACGGGCGGGCGTGCATGAGCGAACGACCGACCGTGCGTGATTGAGGAATTGGAGATGTTGCTACGGCACCACACACGGGCAGCCCGTGCGCAAGGCGCACGACCCGTGCGTCCTTCTGCTAAGATAATATTAAGATACAAAATTTGAAGTGATGGTTGAAGGAAGAAGTCCTAGCGATATGAGGAGATGCCAAGGAGGGCCACCACCAGCACAATGAATTAGGTAAATCCCACGATTTTATATTGAAATTCTATCTTCTCTTACGTGCGATATAATTTCATTTAAGTTTGGGGGAGAGATAGTTATTTCGATATGAAATGTGTGGATTAAAAAAAAATTTTGCATTTTTGTGTGTTTTCATATAGTTGCATGTAGAGCATTTTAGGTTGCATTGCATTAGAAGCACGTTTACAACTTTAGCACGTTTATTGCTTTAATAGATTTTAGGGAGTGAGTTGATCTCTTGATTGTAACTTGTGCTTGATTTTGAAAATTTTGTATTGTTTGGATTGGGTGTTGAGCATGAGTTGATTCAGCCATGAATAGATAACATTGAGCATTTTGATGTGGAAAACTTGGTTTGATGCTTTGAATTACATATTTACAAGCCTCGTGAGCTTTTGAGCCTTTCTTGTTGTCATCATATGCGATCTTGTTTGTGATTTGAGTGTATCATTCATGTTGTTAGAATTCTAGAACTTGCTCTGGTATCTCTGTCAAGGTCACATGTTGTATGCGGTGTGAAAATGATCAAAGGCCATTTTTGTTAGCCCTTCAAGCCTTTTGCTTACCTAATGATGATATTGAAATCCCTAGTTAGCCAACTTGAGCCTATTGCCTAATTTATTGATAGCAACAATTCAAGCCTTAACTTGATATATTTGTTACCCTACACTTGAGCGTATAGCATTGAGTAAAGGGAATGAATGAGGTTGAATGAGTTGGAATTGAAAAATTGGATAATTGTGCAAAATTGGTTGATGGGAACAAAAGAGGAAGAAAAGGAGGAGAAAATAAATGTTGAAAATTCATAAAAGAGTCGAAAAAAAAAATCGATTTTATGATGTGAGTTTTCATTGAATGAACTTGGAGGCTAGGAATTGTAATGTGAGGTGATAATGTTTACAAAAGAAAGGGGATGGAGATAAGAAGAGTTGATGAAAATGAGAGAAGAATTTAGTAGCATATTGAGCTTTAATGTAGATGATTTATATGCTCATCGGTCTATACGCTCGAGTTTGAGTCACTCTATCCATATTTTCCTACCCTAACCAAAGAGCCTTCATTATAACCAAAAGAAAAAGTCCTTTTTGATTCACAAATTGCATATATTCTAGTGGCGGAGATATGAGACGATTTGCAAGCTTATGGCAATTCTTCAACATTGAATTGAATTGAGCGTAAACACGTCCCTATATTCATGCGAGATGAGGGTATACACTTGATCTTGAGAGAAGTGATTCAAAGCATTTACCATGATTTATTTGATGTGTGCTCTATGTTAGATGTTTGAGGCTTGGTTGATTCGTTGCTTGACACCTACGATAAACAATGCGAATTTTATGGAGTTGTTGTGCGTTGTACTTTTCATTACTCCCAATCATGTGTTGTCTAGTTTTAAAAGCGTTGGCCGGACGCCACTTGATTTAAGTTTGGGGATTTTGATAGGTGTGAGTTTTGCATGTATTTTGAGGTATAAATATGACTAAAATGGTGATTAAACATGCAATAACATGTATGAAATGGTATATATTCGCTCTTTGTGGAAAAAGATATTACGCTTGCTTGTTTTGTAGGAATTTAACGATATTTGGAGTGATTTTGTGACAAATACGAGCATTGCTACCTAGAATCATCAAGAATCGGCGATTACACCCAATTGGAAGCCAACTATGTGGAGTCTAGAGTCATAGTGATGAGTCGTGTGTCAAAAGAAGCATGGATGATCAAACAACAAGGAGATTTATCTCAAGGAACATCCAAACGCGTATGGAATTCCCAGACTGGCAGGGTTTAGTATTTTGGCCATAACTCTCTCTACAAAATTGATATTAAGGTGATTCAAGTGGCTATGGAAAGCTAAGAGAGAGGGCTACAACTCTTCTGAAGACCCTGCAAGCAAATTCGGACGTTTGGGTGGCGCACGGGTAACCCGTGCGTGGACGCACGACCGTGCGCCCTACAGATCGGATGTTTTCTACGGGATGGCGCACGGGTAGCCCGTGCGTGGACGCACGACCCGTGCTCCCTACGAGAGTTGGGGTATTCCAGCGGGGTGGCGCACGGGTAACCCGTGCGTGGGCGCACGACCGTCGTCTGCTACTGAATCCCATAATCATTTTGCATTAAGCCCTAAACATGATGGGGAGTATAAAAGGCTTTTGGGGCGCACACAAGGGAATCGGACATATTTTGGGATCTACAACACAAGACAAGGGTCTATTCTTGGAAGAAGATACCAAGGAGACAATTGGGTTGCATCGGAGCTTAAGGAACGGAGATATATCGAGAGATTGTCGACTTTCCTAAGTTTTCTTGCTTCTCTTTTAGTTCCAATCTTTCATTTTAGTTGTAATGGCTTTGAACAATTTGTTTATGAGTTGTTTAGAAATCATGTGTAGCTAAACTCTTAAGATTTCCGGGTTTTGGAAGTAGATTAATGAACTCTTGTTGGATGTTTTAATCTTAGTTGAAGTTATTATCTTAAAGCCTATTTGAGTATTTTGAGCTTATTCTTGTTTTATCACTTGATCAATGATTTAACTTGTTTGATATATTGATTCATAATTCGAGAGATGAGTTTCAATATTAGATTTTGAATACTCGACACAAATATTTGCATGAATCGAGAGGTTTGCGAATATTGTGAGGACATTTGATCTTTGATGCTTTTGGGAGTTGTGTATCTATTGTTGAGTAGAGATGCTAGCATAGATATTTCAATCTACGTTTTATATACATCTCGAGAGGGGGATAAAATAGCTTTGTGATCGTCTTATAGGAATATCGATAATAACTTTGGCTTTGATTTAATCGGACAACAAGAGGATTATTCGAAACCTTAACTCGGAAATCCATTTCATTATCTTGATACTTCTTTCATTTGTGTTATCTTATTTTTCGTGTTTTAGTGATTTAAATTGTCTTAATCTCAAAACAACAACCATCAAACTTTCGATCGTCTAAATAAAAATAAGACTATTTTGGTTCAATACTTAGCGCACTAATTTATTAGTCTCCGTGGATACGACCTTGCTTACCCTATTCTATAAACTACACCGTACACTTGCGGTGAAGCTAAAAATAAGGCGAACACTTGGTGGAAATAAAAATGGAGCTAATGAGGAAGACATCGAAGATGAATCGACGGAACTCGGCTCGTTCCTCGGAGTGATGATACATACTTGCTTCATAACTCGGATCATCCAGGTATGATCCTGGTTACTACTCCTTTAACCGATACAATTACTTGTCATGGAGAAGAGCGTGCGGATAGCTCTTAGAGAAAACGGTTAGTATTTATAGATGGAAGGATTTCACAGTGCCCTAGATTCATCTCTCTACGAGCAATGGAAGAAAAATGATTAATTGTTATATATTTGGATTTTAAACACCTTGAGTAAGGATCCTGGTTGATGCATTTTTGTATCTTTGATTATGCGAAAAGTGCTGTGGGATGAGATTGAACAAAGGTATGGAGAAAGTAATGAACCATTACTTTACCAATTGCAAAAGGAAATCGCCACCAGGCAAGAGAACACTACGATTGCGATGTATTTCAACAAATTGAATCGACTTTGGGATGAATATGCTAGTCTAAAGCACCACTACCACCGTGAACTTGTGGTTCCGGCAAGCAATTGGTACATTATGAAGACGAATACCAGATTATTGCAATTCTTCATGGGGCTAAATGATAGCTATGAGAATGTGCGGAGTCGATTTTACTTCAGGATCCCATACCAATAGTAAACAAAGCCTACTCTATGATTCAACGAGTTGAGAAAGCAGTCTGTGCAAAGTTTATTCCGGAGAATATGGATAATATAGCTATGTTTACTAAGACACAAGGAGTGGAAGAAGCTATAACAATGGCGTGAAGGCTATATGGTGGTGGTCGAGGAGATGTTCAAGCGGCAAAGCGAGAGGATATGTTAGAATGAGTAAGGAAGACAAGGCTAAATTACTATGGTGGTGTTTCAAATTGCATGGCATCGTGGATTGGTTCATGAATCTTAGGGAGATCTCTTGGGAGAATGATTGCAAATTTGGCTGATACTATGGGAATAAATGACAAGCCAACTCGGCCCTACGGGACTGGAACACGAGATGCCTTTGAATGACATCTCTAACTTGATTCGGGGAGATTGCTAAGTTCATGACTACCAAATCACAATCAACCTTTGATGGAGTGGAGAAGGCACCATGAATTGTGCTCACCTTGTGGATTGTGCATGTATACAATCACATAGAACTTTGGATTATGGTCTTACTAGTGTAGAGTATTTGGATGCATGTTCTGGATTTAGATCTTTGGAGCAAGTAGACACATGTGTGCTTTCCCTAGCCAAATGACAAATATTGTTAATCTAAAAGCTTCCATTTCTGTCCTTCTTCCCACGATGGCACTACTACTTTTGTCACACTGATCCGGACAAGTGCCAATTTCTCGCAAAAATCTCCTTGAATGATGTTCTTGTTGTTCCTAATTTTAAATATAACCTTTTTCAAAAGAGGTCAACTTGCTCAACAATCTAAATTGAAGTGCACCTTTTTCCTTCTCATTACATTTTACAGGACACGAAGAACAAGTTGTTGCATTGGGAAAGCGGTTGGGGATTGTATTTTTGGCAACCTAGTCACTCTTACAGTCCTTTATATCCTTGTCCATACTTTTCATTTTCTACTTTGCTACTAATAACTTTGATATATTTTTCTCAAAAAAAAAAATAACTTTGATATATGGGCAAAAAGACTTGGTCATTCATCCCCATATGTTCTTGAACATTTGCAATTCTTAAAGCCTTTTTGTACACCTACTCTTAAACAATCAATGGTTGAATGTGATGTTTGTCATAAATCAAAGCAGCCTCGTTTATCCTTTCATGTTAGTGATACTTGTGCTGATAAATTGTTTGAGCTTGTTCACTTGGATGTGTGGGGTCCTTACCACTCATCCTTTGTCACTCACACTCCATACATGCTGACTTTAGTAGATGATTTTAGTAGGGGGACCTGGATTCATTTGATGCAACATAAACACTAGGTTTCTCATTTTTTGTTGTCTTTTATTCGCATGGTTTCCAATCAATTTGATACTACAGTCAAGATCTTTTGAAGTGATAACGGGAGTGGGTTTGTGAATCAAGAGTGTAAACAAATTTTGATAGTCATGGAATTCTTCATCAAACATCTTGTGTTTACACACCTCAACAAAATGGGGTTGTTGAGAGAAGGCATAGGAAACTCTTGAACATTGCTAGAGCGCTTATGTTCCAGTCAAATTTACCATCCGAGTTCTGGTCATACTCTCTTCTCATCTCTGCTTTCATTGTGGATCGTCTTCCTATCTCTGCCCTCCACTGGAAAACACCTTATGAATTCATCTATGGAAAATCACCAGATTATTCTTACTTAAGGCCTTTTGGCTGCTCGGCTTATGTTACTTCTGTTCTTCCACCCAAAACCAAATTCTCTCCAAGAGCCTCCAAATGCGTTTTTCTAGGCTACATCTCTGGGAAGAAAGGGTATAAATTGTATGATCTTGACAACCATCAGTTTTTGGAATCCAGAGATGTGGTCTTTGTTGAAACTTCCTTTCCTTATCACTCAGTTCCTACACCCAAAAATGGCACTCCCTTACCTATTATGTCTCTACAGGAGTCTCACACCGCTTTCTGTCCTCCTTCTGTCTCTCATCCTAGTTCTTCTGGTACTTCCATTCCCTATGTCTCTCTTCCTCCTCTAAGAAGAAGTACCAAGCCTTCCCATAAACCATTTTGGCTCTCTGACTATGTTACCAATAATGATATCCACTAATTGTCTACCTTGGCTGCATCATCTCAGGCTCCTCCTTCTCCAGGTCAATCTCATCCTATTCCTACCTATCTTTTTACTGTTTCTAAATAGCACATATGTGTCTTTCTTGGCCAATTTGTCTTATTTACAGGAACCTACTACTTATGCTCAAGCTAGTAGTCACCTCAAATGGGTGGCAGCCATGGAAAAAGAGTTACAGGCTTTGGAGCAGAAGCACACATGGGATGTGGTTCCTTTGCCTAAGGCTAAACAGGCTATAGGCAACAAATGGGTGTTTAAAACCAAGCTTAATCCTGATGGGACTATAGAAAGATATAAGGCGAGGTTGATTGCCAAGGGTTACCATAAAGTATACGGAATGGATTATCTCGATAGTTTTTCTCCGGTGGCAAAAGTGGACACTGTTAGGGTGCTGATTGCTGCAGCCATGAAACAATGGTCATTGAATCATTTGGATATTAATAATGTGTTTTTACATGGTCAATTGGATGAGGATATCTACATGTTACCTCCTGAATGATACACAAATGCCTTGCCTGGGGAAGTTTGTCACTTGCGTATGAGTCTTTATGGATTGAAACAGGCTTCTAGACAATGGAATACAAATTTTTGTGGTAAGCTTCTTGATTTTGGATTTCAACAATCCATGCATGATCACTGCCTTTTCTATAAATTTTCTGGGAAGAGATTCTTGGGCTTGGTGGTTTATGTGGATGATGTACTCCTCACTGGCTCACATGAGGATGATATTCTTGCTCTGAAATAATACCTGGATAAGATCTTTACTATTAAAGATTTGGGCTTTGCTAAATATTTTCTTGGGGTGGAACTTGCTCGGGGATCTGATGGCATTTATCTCAACCAGCGTAATTATATTTTGGATATCTTACAAGATACTGGATTGCTTGATTGTAAGCCCACAACTACTCCTCTCCCTCCTGGTCTCAAACTTGCAGCTCTAGTGGTCATCCCTTGCATGACCCTGATAAATTCCGGAGACTCGTTGGACGATTGCTTTATCTGAATATGACCAAGCCTGATCTAGCTTATGCGGTGCAACAACTTAGTCAGTTTGTAAATTCACCTTGCTCTACCCATTGGGAAGCAGCCTTACATGTGGTTCGCCACTTAAAAGGGTGCCCTTCCAAGTGGCTCTTCTACCCTGCTGATCCCTTGTTTGTCTTGGAAGCCTATAGTGGTGCGGATTAGGGAGCTTGCCAGGATACTTGTAAGTCTTTGACTGGATACTGTGTGTTTTTGGGTCGTGCTTTGGTTGCTTGGAAATTTAAGAAGCAGAATATCGTTTCCCGTTCCTCTACGGAGGCTGAATACCGCGCCCTTGGGAGTATGGTTTATGAGCTCAAATGGATGTCTTATCTTCTTCATGATCTGCATATTCCGTTTCCTTCTCCTATTACTCTTTGGTGTGATAATCAAGTCGCTTTGCACATTATCGGAAATCCTATTGTCCATGAACGAACCAAGCATCTGGAGATTGATTGCCACCTCGTTCGTCATCACTACAAAGATGGTTTTGTTACTCCTCGAAAGATTTCTTCCTCTCTGCAGTTGGCCGACATCCTCATTAAATCCCTTGGTGTTGCTGTTTTTCATCGTTTAGTTTGCCAAGATGGGTATGGTTGATCTACACCATACTCCATCTTGAAATTGTTGGATATAAGGGTTGTTTGTTGGGTTTATCAGTTGTTGGCTTATTCTCGATGTTTCTGTTATCACGCTTTTATGTGTTAGTTAGCCTATAAATAGTGAACATTGCACTGTAGAAACTAACTACCAGAAATAAAATTTCTTCAGTTTTTCTTCTCTACATCTTAGCTCGAAATGCAGATCTACTATTTCATCAGGAAAGCCCAAGTGCTATTAGTTTAAGGGAAGGATAATATGATTTTAATTAAGGGTTCTCCAAGCATCTTCAAATTATTTCTTCGTATGGATCAATTTCATGAGTAGTGTTTTATTTCAAATAATATGATTGATCTGGGAGATAAATTGTCTATATAATGAGTACAGTTGCGTATGTTGAATTTTGTGAAGTTATGTCATATGTCCTGGTTATTAGTTTTATTTGGTGAAAAGCAAAATGTGGTTGCCCATGGTAATACGCAGATTTTGTTAGCATGCATGTTTGGCACATCTGGAGTTTTAATCAATGCACATCTTGATTTTTCGAAATGACAGCCACAATTTTCGAGTTTAGGATTGCAGAGGGAAGAAGAGGAAATCTGAATATGTTGAGGAAGAGTCTTTCTTTAAAACAAAGGGTAAATTGGTCATTTCTATTGTAATCACTCATTATCAATATTGACCAAATATAAAGGATCCAATAAAGACATAATCCTACACCACAAACAAAAAAGATCCGTACAAAGGATAGTGATAAATAATCAAATCATCACATATCCAGTATTACTTATATAATCTCATCAATTTTGCGAAACGAGTCCTTTAAGTTTTAGCTTTTATTCGAGTTCAATCAAATTAAATTTGGAATATTATTTTTCCCCTATTTCACTAAAAATATGTAGCTCACCGTAGTTTTCAGATTATTTTGATATCATTAACTGCAACCATCATAAGCAAGCAAGAATCTTTCAAAATTAACCAAAATAATAATAATAATACGCAAAAAATATATAACCTCAAAATTGAATCTTACAAGGAAAAAATAATAATAAATATTATTATTATTGTTATTGTACACACCTAAAATTAATTACTAGGGACCCCATAAAAGACACAATCACACACTACTCAAGGAATCATAGGCCCAAAGGCTCTGCACTCCACCAAGGACTTCTGTACCCCACCCTCACAGAAAAACAATCTTACCGGGCACCGGTACAAGCAGTTGTCCCCAATCGGACCCTAACCGAACCCTCTTTCAGCTCCAGAAACCCAGCCGGAATTGGCCCGAACAAATAATTCCCTCCCAACAAAAGCCTCTCAAACTGGGCCATCCCTTGACCCGTACCCGTTTCCAAAACCTTCAACACATACTGGGTCGGAATAAAACCCGAGAACTTATTATTTTCCAAGGACAAAGCCGATAACCTGGGCATTAAACCCATGAACCCGGGTAAAAACCCGCGAATCTCATTATTGCTCAAGTCAACGGATATTAGCTGGCTCGTCAAACCCGAGTTACCCGGTACCTGAACCGAACCGAACCTGTTGTAGGACAACGTGAGCTGCTCCAACGACGGGTGGGTGAACAGACCGGCCGGGACTGACCCGCTGAGTTTGTTGTGACTCAGGTCCATCACTTGAAGGAAAGCTAAATTCGCCACCGTCGCCGGAATATTCCCTTCTATCTGATTATTCCTCGCGGCTAACTCGATGAGGGACGGCGGCAGAGCCGCCGGAAGCTCGCCGGAGATGGCGTTGTCGCTGGCATCGAGAAAATTCAAGCTACCGAGTCGACTCAGGTCAGGAAAATCGCCGTTGAGTTTATTCCCTTGAATTTCGAGCCTTTTTAAATTCATGAGACCGTTGAGACTTAATGGGATTTGCCCCGTCAACAAGTTGTTATCTAAATACATCTCTTCCAGGCTGGCGAGCGAGCCGAGCGAAGCTGGGACCGAGCCGGTGAGCGAGTTGTGAGAGAGCGCGAGCCGGTTGAGCCGGGTCAGGCGAGAGAACGAGCTGGGTATGGGCCCGGTGAAGAAATTATTTGAGAAATCGAGGTTCTGCAAGTAAGGGAGGGCCCAATCAACGGCGGAGAGTGAACCGGAGTAACCGGCCGAGTCGAGAGCGAGTTCGGTGACTCGAGAGGTGGAGGAGTTCGAAACGGCGTCGCAGCGGAAGCCGCAGGTGAATTTGTCGCTGAAGAGATTGTCGCAGGGGTCGATGGTGAAATCCCATGAATCGATGCAGGAGCCTGGGGGGATTGAGCTTGGGGTGATTGTACTCTTGAGCTGCTTCAGGACTTGTACGTCTTGCCAGTGGGTGGCTGAGTGAGCGTGGATGAAGAAATGGACGACGGTGATTGTGAAGAATGTTGTGAGGAGAGAAAATGACGAAATTGCCATTTGATTTGGTTTTTTTAGCTTCAGTAGGTGTAATTGAAGGTTAGAATGAATGAAGAGATGATGTAGTGGGGGGTTTTGAGTTGCAAGATATGTTTGCTTTTGATGAATGGTTTCACAGGGAGATGTCAGACTGTGTGTGTGTGAGAGAAGGAGAGAGTTATTCATCATATATATGGTTCATTAATTGTACTATAACTATATATTTATTTGATGGGGTACTGTAACTATATATATATATAAATATAAAATATAAATGTTAAAAGCAAAAATGTTCATATATTATATTTTCATTTATAATGATTGTTGTACCTAGTTTGACGTGTACTAGACCAATGAAACGAATATAATTGTTCACATTAGTGTTCGACCCGAAGACTCAATCCAATAAAGATCATCCGACCGACATGACCCCAAAATGGGAAGAAGCAAAAATCCGAGATGCCGACCCAAGAAGGAGGTCGAATGGTGTAAAGATAATTTAAGGAGACCAAGTCATATCGCATTAAATGTGTGTTAGTCATCAATACACACCACATAAATGTTCTTAAGCTTTCAATGTCCATCTATTCTCCTTCAAATCATATTTTTCCTAAGCATAAGATTGGGTACACAATTTATATAAGTATTAGACCTACATTTGGAATATAGGATCATATAGTATTCTATCTTATAAATACCCTCATTTATTACAAATTAAGGGCATTAATTAATATATGTGATGGGATCTCATTACAGGGAATGTAGATGCTACCCACTTTCAGGTTTTAAAGTGGGTTTCTATACCATCGTGGATTAACACACACCCATATGGATGTGTGTGTGTGTATGTGTTGATCCAACGGTATAGAACCCACTTGGGTAGCATCTACTAACCCCTCATTACATAGCATTTCATTGGCTCGAGATAATAAAAGAAAGAATACGACATGTTTTCTGGATTAAAAATACATTTCATTTACTTCACTTATTTACATCTTTTTCTCCCCTTTTATCCACTGCTCATCACGACAAGTCCTATATAATTGAGCAACACGTGGATTCTCCAGAATTTGACGTCAACAAATTGGTGCTAGAGAAATGGTCTTGTCGTTTAACAGCCGCATCAAAAAAATCACCATTGTCAGCTATTCCAACCCTTCAAAAGATGTCAAACTATAACTTCAAATGCACCTCTCCTCTCCACCTAGGTCAAAAAGTGAGCAAGAGATGACAAACTCGTCACCGAATATGGACCGAAAGAGCCGAAAAATTGAAAAAGTTTGTAATGTCCCTAAAACAAGAATACGAAGCACTCACTAAGGGAGCAACTCCTTGAAGAGAGTGATACGTGTAAAATATGCGTGCATTTAGGGGTTTAATTTGATATATATTTAATGCATTTGCACGTATATTTAGTGTATTTTACTTGGCTTCCTTCGAATGGCACGATACTGCGTATACTTGTAATTTTTATAGGAAAAATAAAAATATATCAGTTAGACGACCCGTACAAGAATGACGAATGCGAAGAGATGATCGAATCCGCAAAGAAAATGACGAAAAATAAGTTACACGGTTGGACAGTGTGGATTCACACGCCCGCGTGAATGGTTATCGTGTGTTTTTACACGTTCGTGTGATTTGTTCGAGGGAATAATTTCATATACAAATCACGACCTAACCGTGTGAAATGACACGATCGTGTGTTTTATTCGTGTCAAAACACATCGCACGGCTAGACCGTGTGAACTGCTCTGTATTTGATTTTGATTCCTAATCGTGTCGGAACTCTACCAATAATCTCTCAAAGCACTTATATAAGGGGGACCAAGGATTGGACGAATTGATCACATCTTACAACATCATATAAGTCATTACATCTGAAAATACATCAAAATACACTAGTGCTACACAAATCTACGTACTTCTGAGAGGAATGCACTAATCTACGAAGAACACCATAAAGCCTTTCACATCTACGAAAGCACAAGGGTTCAAAGTTGGGAAGAAGGATTCATCCTGACAAGAAAGGTTCTATTCTTTTAGTTTAAATCTTTTGTTTGCACTTAAACGATGTCAAACTATTTGATTTCAACTTTGTCTATGAATTTGTTGTCAAATATGTTAGGTTAATCATTCTGATCCTATGGCATAATCAAAATTGTGGATTCATGTTAAATCTATGTTGATTGTTTTCTTAATTGGTTTTTGTATTCTATTATATGAATTTGAATGTTTGTTTCTAGTAGATTATCTGATCAATAATTTTTATGTCATATTTGTTAGTTAATAATTCGAGAGGTGAGTTCTAATGAGCGAAAATTGAATTCATACATAAACGGCTATAACGTATCGGAAGACCTACAACTGTTTGTGGGGAGTACTTCAATTCAAAGATCTTTTGGGAGTTAATAGTAATTGTTGAGTAGGGATACTAGCAATTGTTATTAGTCAACTGTTTATGCGCCACTCGGGAGAGGGAATAAACTAATGTAGGAATTGAACCCATAGAAACACATAAATTAGTTTTGGCAAAACATTAAATGGACTTAATATTGAAGAAGCATGTTGAGGTCATGTGTTTAGGGTTACATTCGTATTTTTTGAAAAATTGTGGAGTTCGGGTCTTTAATAATTTAGATATTTTACATTTATTTGTTAATTTTGGGTTTAAATTAGATAGTAAATAATTTTGTGATTTTCGATCGCTTCAATAAAATTGGAATAAGATATTTCTTATAGCCTAAGTGCTTCATTTTCAATCCCTGAGGAATACGACCTTGCTCGCCGCTATCTACTAGCTACACTGTACACTTGCAGTTTAGTGAAAAGATTTTCATGCGGGGGGCATTCATCGCTAGACAATTTGAGAGGGTGGAAAGGCAAGTAAATGGGGGATATGCATTGGTGGACTAATTACACCTATCATCGAGCATTTTAATGTGAATTTTCAGGGGTATGCGCATGCGGATGGGGGGCAAAAGATTGATTTGACTGTCTTAACTGCAATGAAGATGATTAGATTTGATGGGCGTGATTATTGGTTACTTCATGCAGATAGGACCAAAATTAGGCTCCCGAATCTATACGCTACCTTGATTAGGGATAAGGGTAACTGGTTGATAAGAAAAGAGCAAGCGACTACTGCTCAAGCTGAGCAAGATGAGCCAAGGACTAAGACGGATAGGCTGGAATCCTCTTGGCAAGGAGGTAGTCGGCACAGGGACTTTAGTGATACGCTTAAAAGGTTGGAGGTGAATATGGGATCATTGATGGATGATACTTAATAGTTGTCGGCTACAGTAGATGAGTATCACACTAAGTATTTGCAACACTTTGACACCATCACACATTAACAACAACAAATGTACGAGATGATGTCTCGCATGGACTAGTGGAACATCTAACATGGCCACTATCCTCCACCTCCTCCACTCCTCCACCACAGTGAGCTCTGTAAGTACTTTTCACGCATTCCTCTTTCTTTTGATAATTTCCTCATATGTTGGGGGTTGTCAAGAATGCGTGAATAAGTACTGTTGCATTTTTGCATTGCATTTAGGTTACATGTAGAAGCATAAAATTTGCATTAAAAAATTATTTTTATTTTAGCACGTTTATCGCTTTAGCACGTTTATTGCTTTTGTGTGAGTTAGGATTAGAATTCGAATCAATACAAAAAGCTTTCGTATGATTTTACTATGAGCAATTGGTTTCATGAAAAGAAGTATTTGGTCACTTATGTGATGAATTATTGAGAAGATATATTTTCCATGTTTGGCATCAATTGAGAAAATTGGGTATTTGAGTATGATGCGAAAAATAAACATGTGAGATTTTGTGCCTTTAACTGCTTTTATATTATGCAGTCTTATTTTTTTTTCTTGAGTGTGTCATTCATGATTGCTAGAACTCTAAAACTTGCAATGGTATCTTTATTAAAACCACATGTGTGTGTGCAATTTTTGAAGATGATTTAACTCCATTTTTGTTTTAGTCTACTTAGCCTAAAAAAAGCCTACCTTTGAACTCACGATTCCCTAGTTAGTCACTTTGAGTCTAAACTTTTTATTGTTAGCCACATTTTGATCTTTAAACTTAAAAATAATTTTTATCCCCCAAACTTGAGCTTAGAGTGATATATTTTAAGGAAGATGTGGTTTAATTTTGAGAAAATGAAGAAACAATGTTGGCAAGAATGAGGGATGAGCATAAAATAGGTGGAAGAATGATGAAGCTTGAAAAAAGAGCAAATTATTGAATTAAAAAGAAAAAAAATCGAGCAAGAAAGAAAAAAAAGAATTTTTTTTCTGAAAATGTTGAAAAATTGAGAGCTTAAGGCAAAAGAAAGAAGGAAAATGGTCTAAGAATGAAAAAGATGAACAATGGTGGAGTATGAGATGGGAAAAAAATTCAAAGAATGAGTTTTATGATGAAATTGGGTTGGTGAGTTGAAGTATGTGTACTTAAATTCTATTTGCTCAAGTTAAGTTACTTAATCCAAATTTTTCCTACCCTTACCAAAGAGCCTACATTACAACCAAATAAAAACATTCGTGCGACTTGTTCGAGGGAAGACTTTTAGAGACAAAACACATGACCTGACCGTGTGAAATGACACAATCGTATGTTTTGTTCGTGCCAAAAATGGAGAAGAAAACTCATTGCACGACCAGACTGTGTGAAAATCACATGGTCGTGTGAACTGCTCTGCATCTGATTTTGATTCCTAATCTCCTCGAAACTCTACCAGTGATCTCTCAAAACACCTATATAAGGGGGATCAAGGCTTGGATGAATTGATGTCAGGGTAGGCAGGGGACAACATTTCGAGATCATCGTCCTCCTCCTAGATAGGCGCAATAGGAGCTTGTTCCTCCTCTATAGTTCTAGCATCGGTTTGAGGGGACTTAACAACTAACTCTTCAAACTGGTCAATTGTGTCAACTTCTTGATCTTCAGTTGTCTCACAAACAACTGTCTCATTTTCAGTTTGTTGACCTTCATCAGCAAGACTATTCTTAGAAAGCATTCTATTAATGATTGCCTAGGGAAATCGAAAAGACACTTCTGACACAAGTCAAATCCATGAGTAGCCCGATTATGAATGAGCCGCCTCGAGAATTTCACAAGGCTCGAGGGCTACTAATTTGAAAAGAAAAGATGCAAGTAATTCGCACAATTTTGCTCGGGGGTTATTAGTTCAGAAAGAAAAGAGTGCGAATAAGTGATTTGGGTAACTCTACTTAGATCAACTCTCGGATCTTAATCCAATCTTAAGAACAAAATGCCAAGATATTATTATTAGAAACCGGTGCCCCACAAAAACAAACTGGTTAAGAGTTTGGTACCTCAAATATTGATGCTAGTTGGAGGTCAGTCCCTCATGCATAACTATAACACAAAAAAGATAAGCAATAACCACAAAAATGAGAAACACCCTCATCATAAGGCTCAATTGGAGCTGGACCAGAAGCCGAGACGTCACCACCCCCACCATCATCTTTGCCATCATCATAAAGTCCCTCCATGCTTGGGGAAGTGGATAGTTTGCCTAAAAAGCCTGAGCGGCCTCCACCAAAAACTCGCATCCTAGTCTGGCTCGGCCTGCCTAATAAGTCAAACCGCCTCCTTAGAAGCCCGCGTGTAGGTCACATTCATAATAACGTTTTGCTTAGGACCACCTTTATGCTCTTCTACAACCCTGTCCAAAAGATCGGTCAATTTCTGCCTCCATTTTGCTAGCTGCTCCTCGAGCTCCCTCTGAGTCTCCTCCCCTTCAAAGTAACCGTTTCGAACCAACAACCAATTCCTTAAGCATTGCAGCCATTTTATTGGCCTCCTCAAAATTTTTGTGATAACAGCTCATTGGCATGCATCATCTCATCGGCAGAACGATTTGTCTCCTTCAAGTCATGCCAAAGAGTGATACAAGTCTCTTCGTTGCGGAGGGCCTTATCATATGCCAACTGAGATACAGTGGCTACCTATCCCACCAGAGTTGTCTGGAGGTTGATTAGGTGAATAGTAGTCATCCCGGGGCTACTCTCCTCCATTGCGTTAGTCCAAACCATGAGTATTATATCCATCGCCCATCTAAGATACTTGAACAACTCGCCCACACCTCATCGATGGGAGTATTAGTTCGTAAATAGGCCAAGAGAACATCGGGGATCTATGTTAAGTTGGTATTTTACCAACTTATTTGAGTATTTTAGATTAGAATTTGATTTTATTTTTGGGTGTTTTTAGAGTCGTTAGAGTCCAATTTATTTCATTTAGTGTCGATGATGAGTCAATACAGATTTGGTAGCCGAGAAATGAAGAAAACGATGAAAAACGGAGCGAAGAAAGAAGAAATCGCATTTGAAAAAAGGAAAAATCGCATTTTGTGCGTAGGATGGGCGGGCGTGGTGGCGCCTGGCACTCTGGCGCCGCCCCGACGGGGTTTGCGGACCGGGCGGAAAACTTAGAGTTTGCATGTGTGCATGTGTCAACGCCCAGCGCCGGCAGCCGGCGGTAAATAACGTAGGAGAGTTTTGGGCACCGCAGCGCCCGGGGTGGAATTTCCCAGGCTCACCTACCCCCTTTCTTGGATTTTTGTGGACTATAAATACTAGCCTTGGGGCTTGAAATTAGGGATCTTGGACCATTTGGAAGACAACAAAACAACAAGAAGACAAGGAAGAAGAATAGAAACATCTTGGGACAAGCTTGGAGAAGAAGATTGAAAGCTCTTATCATCTAGAAATAGAGAAGATCCCTCAACTCTTGTTCTTATTTTGTTACTTTCTCCCTATCTTGTAAGATGTATTGTTATGTTCTTATGTATTCATTTTCTTCAATCATGAGCTAAACTCTATAATTCTAGAGGGATGATGTAATCTATGTTTGAACTTATGTTTTGAGATTGTGGTTTGTCAATCTAGTTCTATCAATTTATTTGTGCTATTTGGATCTATTGCTTCTAAATTACTTGATCAATAATTTAGATTGTTTGGTGTATTTGATTTGACACTTGAGAGAGGTAATTGAATACATGACCTTGAAATAGCATAACCTAAGATTTCATAGAATTGAGAGATTTGTGAATCCTTTGAAGTCATTTATCAAGATTCATAGCTTTTATTGAGATTTCAATTGGTGATTTTTATAGAGATATTGATTTCCCAATTGAAATCTAAAATCATTTGGCACTCGAGAGAGGAAATGATTATTGTAGAAATCTTGACTTATAAATTGGTAATTGATGATTGATAAACCATATTGATAACATAAGGGATAACTAGATTCATCACACCTCTAGAATTCATTTAATCATTTGGATAAACTCATTGATATTTTCATATTCTTGATCTATTTTTGGTATTTTTAGTATACTCAACTCCATCAAATATTGAATTTCTAAATAAAGTTAGACTACTATATTATAGTACTTAGCGATAATTCGATAATTATTCCATGTGGATTCAACAACCTTACTTCTCTATATTAAAACTTGACACTGTAGAGTTGCGGTTAGAAAAATCTCTAACAATCTACCACTCTACCCTCAGTGTCTTCCACTCGATCTAGATGGGAACCTAGAATAAACTCGATAGCTTGGAATTCAGGGACATGCTCCTCCACCACATCATCGTCAGACTTGACAATCATTGGCTCCAAGCTAATAAAAGCGAGAATACGACATGCTTTCTAGGATAAAATAGCTTTTGTTTAATTCACTTATTTACATATTTCCCCCCATTTTATCCACTCCTCGTCATGACAAGTCCCGTATAATTGATTAATACGTGAATTCTACGGAATTTGACGTCAACAATGATTTAAAGAGTTGTTGACGCTATGAGTGCTTCCTGCTTGTGAGATTGTTCATTTCATCATCATACATCGAGTGTATTTAGTTATAGTACAATGAACCATAGATGCAAGCGGCTATGTATTGAACTTTATTAAACTAGCCAATACAACAGAAAAAAACGATTTCCTTTTTTTTTCTGACAAGTGAAAAAAATTGTAATACCAAAAACAAATTAATATCATTTAATTATTTTCATAAATATATGTGTATAATGATTTTTAAATAAAATTCTCAAAATATGATAAATATACATTGTATATTAGTGAAATACACAATGATTTTTTTTATATAATTACATTTTTATCCGTTGAATCGAGAAAACACTCTTTAAATTAATAAATTATAATTTATAGATTAATTAACACTTCTCTAAATTAATAAAGTTTCATGGTAGCAATATTTTTAACTCGTGGATGTTTTATTGTATTTCCATTTACAATTATGTATATTTAATCAACGACATCGAGTGAACTATTTTTTTGGGATGAATGGTGTATAAAATATTTAAAGCTAAAGTTTTCATTAAGTGAAATTAATATAGTTTCTTTTCCATTAATTACTCAAAAAGGCCTCAATGTATATTTGATTGATTCCGTTTATTTTTTATTTAAGTTTGGTAAGTTATTATCTGTTACAAATGCATTCAAAGTGTATACAAATTATGCGAAATATTTTATAACTTAATTGATGAAAATGATGAGACCAGTATTCTTTTTTTTTTTTTGTATTAAACACCCCAATGTGGGTGAGGGATTAAGGCGAGATTCCTAACCTGTGTATTAATGAAATATTAGCAACAATTTATAGATTACAAAACAAATTGTTCTACTACAATGGGAGCTTTTTAGCTCTTAATGATGGGAGTTCAAGTTGATCTATTCTAGCAATTCCAAGAACACATCTAGGAAGAGACTGAGAAGTAAAACAACTTTGAATGTGAGTATTACTATTACATCCAAACCTAGCTAATTGATCGACCACTTTATTGTTTTCTTTAAGGCCATTTAGATGGAAGGATTTGAGCTATGGATTTCAAATCCATTATAATAAATCCATTGAGGTTGTTTGGATGAAGTCATTTTATAATAGATTTCATATCCTTGGAAGCTATTTTTTGTGATAACCACAATTATGTTAGGGGTTAGTTTAGAAGTTATTTTAAGAATTTAGATTAGAGGGTAGTTTAGAGATTAATTCGGGGTAAGTTAGGGGTTAATTTAGGTTTTAAAAAATAGAAATAAAAATAAAAATCAGCCTATAAATACATGAATAACCCACATATGTTTTTTCACAATTTTCTCAATTCTCTACAATAGAAAACGAAGGATCGAGGACTATGATTTTTATTATTTATTTTTCTACATCGAATATCTACGATTATTAAGGTAGGATTTCTATATTATTTGTTTTTATTTAATGTTTCATGATTGTATTTTATTGATTGCAATATATGTCAAGAGGAAATAAATTCATATAAGCTAGGGGCCATAAAAAGGATCCGGGATCAAAGGTATCTTCAGGATGAACCCGCAATGCTATATGCAGTAACTCACCTGTCAGAGGAAAAAGAGAACATTAAATATTAACAGATATATCCCTACTGAGCAAGATAAAGCTCACCCCTATTATTATCATGACTTCCACGTTGAGGAATTCGGTTGAAGATATGATGTTGTGGATGGTGAAATAAACCATGCTATATTTATATTTTAAATAATTATGATCGGACTAAATTTTGGATTTATGTCTTAAAGTTTATGCTTGGGATAATTGTTGGATATTTAATTTAGAAATAAAATAATAATAATAATAATATTATAATTTTTTCCTTAAGAATTAAAAATTCTAAATCGAGTTTTTATCAATCATTAGGATCACTTTAATTTATAAATGCTTGTTTTTTTAATAATATTTTTAGAGTACTTTAATTTTATAAAATTGGGTCGTTATAAGTGGTATCAGAGCATGTCTACGTTTCTGTGGGCTTGTTAAAAAAAATTTTAAATTGAAATGTATAGTTTTTTTTTCAAAAAAATTATAAAAGTCAAACTTTGTATAATATAAAATAGTGCAATAACATCCACCTCTGTCATATTTGGTCGGTCTCTCAAGGTTTAAAAATTATTAATGCAAGTTACAATTGTATCAATATGCACATTTATGTCATGATGTATTTTAATATGATTCCATGTTACTATATTTTACTTTAAAAATATAATACCAGCTTTATGTTAGATGAATAGAAATGTTGTATTCCTTTAAAAAATATATTTAAAAATAGACTTATGGTTGCAAATGCACATATATAGATGACAGGAACTCGCCACACTACAAGAAAGAACAATAATAATAATAACTGGGGTCCGAACTATCCAATTAACCGACTCAATCATTATTTCAACTATCAAATTGAGGAGGGAGTAGTATTGGAGAATATATAGTAAAAATTCACCAGTTGTGGTACAATGTATGGAATGTCATCGACGCTCCAAACGAACGCGCTGACTCATTGCGATTCTCAGATCCGTGGGAGCATGTATTGGTCAGTTAATTCTCTAGGCCTATGCATGTATACGGGGTTATCAGCATGCGATGTGGCAGTTGGGCTTGATTCCGTCGTTAGACGGATTTCATTCTCTGTTCTATGCCAGGAAGTCTCCTGGTGACACCTTATTCCACTTCTTCCAGCGTCCCCAGTACAAGTTTCTTGAGAGACTTCTTTCTCCTGGTGGGTTGTAGAAGGAGGATTTCTTCTATATGATGGATAATGGTTAGGAGCTTCCTCACGAGTGGGTTTTGAAGATTATGACTGCCCGAGGTACTCCCACTTCCCGAAAGGAGATGACGGAAGCTTATAAGTCCCAGGGTTTGTTTAAAAATCTTCTAAATGGTAGGAGTTCTTGGGTATCCCGTCTTGCTTTACTTCATTACATTGCTTATGTTTGATTTTCAGGTAAGGAGACCTATAGCATCACAGAGTTGATGGTCTTTAAGAAGAAGGAAAAAGAGAAGTCCAAGGGGAAGTCTACTGCTGGCGGGAGCTCGAGTGCCCTGCCCCGGAGTGATAGGCCACGCCTTTCTCCTCAGGAGAGTGATAGGCGCCCTTCCCACCAAGAAAGTGATCGGCGCTCGGTCATGTACTCCAGTGATCGTGCTTATGTTGTTCCGGTTCTTCTTTCTTCTTCAGGCCCTTCTGGAGGGAAGATGCTGAGGATGGAGCCTGGTGTTGCTGCTTCATAGATTGTTGGTCCTCGAGCTATCTTTTTCGACGGAGTAAACCATCGCGAGGGGATCCAGTTCTATTGGGACTACATAGATTCTGGCTTGGGCTACGCTAGTACTAGAAGAGCTTTATCGGCAGATGATCAGTCCCATCTTGGGTCTCTGTCCTTCAAGGACATTGAGACTCACCTTTGCGGGGACATTTCTCGGGTCAACTTCCGTGCTTAATTTACATCTTCATTCTTCATTCTTCTTCTCTTCACTTGGCTAAGACTTGTACAAGTTTTCTTGTAGATTCTGAACCTCACAGCGGCTTCGAACCATCGAGGTGAGATGACTAAGGCAAAGAACCGTCAGCTTCAGGGTGAAGTGAAGGCGTTTAAAGCCGCATCTAGCCATCATAAATGTGAGATGTTGGATCTGTCTAAGCAATAAGCCCGAGTGAAGAGTCAGCTTGCCCATGAGGCTAAGACGGGTGAGTTGTTCTTCCAGTCTCCCGCTAGTGTTGAGTTGTTGGCCAATGAGAGGTCTAATTCAGTTGAGGCCTACAAGGGTTCCTTGTCCTATCGCTCGGACATGATAAGAGAGTCCTGCTCCTACTATGATAAGGTGGTGCACCATTGCTGGAGACTTCTACGGCAGAGTGGGAAGGCTTCCAGTGAGCTGATCGACACTTGGATTGCAGCATTTTTGATGAGGATGAGGGAGAGGTCGAGGCCTTAACAGATCTTCCCGATGATACTGGTGGCTATGGAGATGAGCCTAGAGAGATTGATACTGCTGATGGAGATGAGGTGCCCCCTGCTTGAGTTGTGATAGTGTATTTCTTGGCATAATGGCCATCGACTCCTGCCCACCTATTTAGGGCTTACTTTACGCATTTGGATATTTCTCTTTACACACTTGGATATTTCTCTTTATGTACTTTGGATATTTCTCCTCCTCCTTTGGTCTTAGAGATGTTTTATTAGCCCTGTAGGGCTAGATGATCTTTCGTCTTCCTTATGCATATTTGATTTGTTTTACCATGCTTTACATGTAGTGCTTTGATATAACGTCTTTTTGTAGAAGACGTTTATTTTCCACGTTGAGGTGGATCTTCCCTTTGGAGGGAAGTCTTAATTTTTTTGGAATAGCATGGAATACTCGTGTTTGAGGCTACCATATGTCATTCCACAACTCCTTGGGAGCATCCTTCCGGAGCCCATGGGACGCCCTTCCGAACTCGTAAAGGGCGCCCGCCGGGGCCCGGACAGGCACCCTTCCGGGAACACTTCTCTAGCTTTACTTTATCGCTTTTGATTCCCTCTCCCAGGTGTTAGAGTTTTTGCCTTATTTTTTTTTCACCGAGGAATGATATTTTGCAGGATGCCCTTCCGAAGCCCGGAGTGGGCGCCCTCATGGAGTTCATGGGGTGTTTTTCCGAAGCCTGGAGGGGGCACCATTATGGAGCTTCCACCATAATTTTTGCTTTAGCATTTTGATATCTTCTCCACATGTGTCTTTTTTGCTTTTTTTTTCCTTGCACATTTTCATCATGGAGAAGATTTTATGGCACTCTTGCGAGAAGGCCCCTTCCTCCGAGGTCTTAGTCGGAGGAAGAAAATATTTTACTAGGACTCCTTTGTGAGAAGGCCTCTCCCATCTGGGGTCTTAGCTGGAGGAGGTGAATTACTATGACTACCATGAGCAGGCCCCTCCCATCCGGGGTCTTAGCCGGAAGGGGTCTTCCCATCCATGGTCTTAGCCGGGTGAGGTCTTCCCCTCTGGGTTCGTAGCCGAAGGGGGACATTTATGAGGACCCTTGTGAGGGAGCCCCTCCCATCCGGGGCTTTAGCCAAAAAAATGGAGTTTGTTGAGTAGAACATCTAACTGGTCATTGACTTTGGCCATATGTGGCCATTAACTGCATTCACAACATCAAAGTAGAAGAATGACAACAATTTTATTCATTATAGTGATAAAGTTTTACGCCATGTGTGCGGAAACATAAATAAATATTTAATGCCTCTTCGGCGGAAATAAATTGGAAATAACAACTAAAACATACTAAGGCCCTCGGAAGGCCAAGGAGAGCTGGTGTTGGCGGATGCTTAGGAGACCTGCAACTCTCATGGAGGTGTGACGCCTTTGCTGGTTGGATAGGAGAATTCACTTTGTCTTCAGTGTCATCAGTTAATGTTTCTGGGTAATCCCTCTGTCCCTAATACTGTTGCGCTGCTATCTTGTACTCCTTGGCGAGTCTCGTCTAATGGGGCAGTGCAGACAAAGTGATCCGAGATCAATCTAGGAGGTGATGTCCGAAGTTTGCGTTGCAGGGGTAAAGTATTTTCAAGGTGATGAGTCTGACTGTCCTCCACGTGTGATGTAGGGCCTCCCCTACTGCTATTTTCCTGGGTCGGATCGTGATCTGGGTAATCCACATACTCTTGTAGGTGGCCTCTCCGAATTAACTTTTTGATGGCGAATCTCAACTGGATGCAATTCTTAGTTGTGTGTCCCCTATCTTAATGAAAGTAACAAAAATGTTTGGACTGACGTTGTCTGAAATTATCTCTCATCTCCCGAGGTAGTTCTATGATTCTCTATCTCCGAGCGGTGGTTAGTACCTCCGATAGCAGTGCATTCAAGGGAATTATTACTTGTCCCGAGTTCCTTTTATGGCTTTGAGGCTGATTCTGGACACCCTCTTCGGCCTTACTCTTCTTCCTTTGTGGTGGCTTCATTGCTTCATCTCCATCGATGGGTGCTCTGCTGCAGTGGGCGATTTTTCCTAAAGTGGGAGAAACCCTTCTTTCGTCACGCCCTGAGCACGCTCTTGGAGGGCAATACACTGTTGAATCCTTGGCAATGTCTCTTGCTGGATGTTGGTGACTTCATTTACGGTCTCCAGATTTGCCCCATGAAATTGCATAAAGGTTCTCCCCCCTTACGTTGAAATATGTTTGTGATGGTCTCGTGGTTTTCCTTGTTGACGGAAAATTATTGTACGAAAGCCTCCACGAACTTGTGCATCATAGCGATGGAGTCCTTTGGGAGCTGATCGAACCAAGCCCGGGCTTGCTTGGTCAGGGTACTTAGATTTGCAGTGAGCAACATCCGTCATCTCGTAGAGGTCTGCCTCATCATAGAACTTGTTCAAATGCTCCTGGGGATCTCCAGTTCCATCATATTCCGGGAGATTAGATGTCCTCATTCTTGAGGGTAGTTGTTCCGCCATGATATCAGGGCTCAATGGACTCCCTTTCTTCAAAACGGTAGCTTGTGAATAAGTATGATTGGGTGGCGTTGTTTGAGATTCTTCAACTACTGGTGGCTCTTGTTGCGTCTTTAATCTCTTTTTCCTTGTCCTTCTAGGTAAAGGTCTTCAATGGCAGGTTGAGCCCCGGATAGTGCTCCCATGGTTCCGACTGCAGCTTTATGCCTCAAGGAGTTCCATGCAGCTTCTTCTAACAGGATTTAGGAGTTTCCTTGGTTAGACGAATTTCTTCACTGGGCGGAGCGCCTCCGGAGGGAGGCAGTGGTGCCCTTCTTTCTTGTGGGAGAGGCGGCGCCCTTCTGGTGGAACGGTCACTGGCCTCTCGCCGTCTTGGTGATCTTTCTTCTTGCTGGTCTTCGGTGCCATGGTCTGCAGCTTGAGTTCCATCTTTACGTGCTGGTGACCGAGTTTGCATATTCGTGTACTTTGGTTGTTCCCACAGATGACGCCAAAATGATGTTGTTGTTTAGGGAAGATCACTCCAAGTCAACTGGGTTGACCAAAATCCTCTTCCCGAGAGTGAAGTCTTCACGTCAATCCTCTTCCCAAGGGGGAAGTTTTCACGTCTTCCTCTTCCTGAAGGGGAAATCTTCACATCATCTTCTCCGAGAGCTAGAAAATCCTTCGACTTGGAACTTGCTTGCACACACACGCAAACGTTAGAGGGCCCCGGGGGTTGTCCCGGGAGGTCCCCCGACGCTCAAGTCAGCACGGTGAACGAGAGAATAAGACAGTAAGCGGATACTGAATAATAATGCGTAGGAAGATTAATCAATTAATTAACTTACAAAAATAGGAGGGCCTTTTATACCTGAGAGATAGGTTATGTGGTCCGTGTAGGATAAATCGGCCTATAGGCCAGTCCGCGTAGGAGAAATCAGCCTATGAGCCAGTACCGGACATCATTGGGCGATTTATTTATTAAGAGCTCATTAGACAGTTAATATTAAATAAAAATACGTAAATTGAATTATATATTGATTAATTAAACTACCGTTTTTATCCCAACAAAAAAATACAAAAATAATTGCGCTCGGAGAAGGGGTGTGAGTCGTGTGACATCCATATGACTCAAACTTCAAATAATCATTTATCACATTAATTCAGACAGTCAACTAATTATTGCATAAACACTGAGTGATATGCTATTTATTGCTCTTTTAAAAGATGCGTAGCTATCAAACTTACTAAACTTAGCAAATCCCTCGTCTCAAAAAAGGACCATGAGAATCAGCATTTCATGAAAAAAATATGTAAAAATAAATAAATGAATAATACTAACATTTAGACTGATCATTTTTATATTTGCTTCGAAATTGGTTCAGCATTGGAAAACAGCTTATTCCCCTACTCTTAGTTTGTTGTGGGAGCTGACAATTATAATTCAAATTAGAAATAGTATTTACATTTTTTTTGGTATAATTTGTTCACATTTTCTGATCAAACTTACATGAAAACTATATTTTTTGTAATTATATAATTAGTTAATTAAATTCGGATAAAACTTGATATTTCATCTCATGTTCCACATTACAGATTCATGCCAAGTTTACAAAATATTTCTTGTATACATTTAGAATGAATCATTAATGATTATCATGTATATACAAAATACAAAAAAAAATATTAAATTAAAACAAAAGATTTGAAGTGCTTGTGCTTGGGAAAAGTCTTTCCAAAAACAAAGAAAATTGTTCCCCACTTTAATATTTTGAAGGCAAAAGGATTCCCACCAAAAGATAGGAGATAATATTCCCAATAAAAATATTGTTAAGTAACAACTACTCTATTTTTTTTCCAATCATTTATTGAGGATGATTTAATCATTCCAAGATACCTCTATCCACTCACAGCACAATGCAGCTAAGCATAAGTACCAACCAATATTATCAGAGTTTAAATCCTTTTTTTATTTTTATTTTTTCTAACCTTAACTTCTGACGTGACAAATAGCTCTTTATGCGACGTACTGAAACTAAATCAAAAGATTTTTTTTTATGTGAAACTCCTCACAAAAAGTGATGAATCACATCAATAATGTCTTCAACTTGGTGATCTCGAAATATTCATAGTTCCTATTTCTTTTAATACATATTCTGGTAGGAGAAGAAGTGATGGGATTCAGGGTAAAGAGAACATAGACCCTCCAATCTCTAATAGTTCCTATTTCTTTTAATACATATTCTGGTAGGAGAAGAAGTGATGGGATTCTAACCATAGACCTCTCCAAGGCCAGCCCTGAGGGTAGTCACCGAGGGCGACTGCCTAGGGCCCCCAAATTTTAGGGGCCCCAATCTTACATAAGTCTTTATATATATAAGTACATAATTATTAAGTTATTTTTATAGAAGCCCAAAAAAGTAGGAAAAAAAATATCAAATATCCTTTTGCTTTTCCAATTGTACTAAAAAAATTTAATCTAACTTATAAAAAAATATTATTTTTTCATTCAAATTATATTTCTAACCAAGAAAGGGGCCCATTTTTTCTGTTTGGCCATGGGCCCCCAAAAATTCAGGGCCGGCCTTGGACCTCTCGTCTGAGCTTCGAACTCTAGACTTCTCGTGTGAACATGAAAGTATTAATCACTGGACTACTGTGAATGCCAAATATTTTATAGTTCCTTAGAAGCAAAGGAATAGACATAGTATATATAAAACTAAAGTATTTTTCAGCAAAGTTTCAAATGGGTCACCAAACATGGAAAGCTTTTTATTGTTTATGCAACAAAGTTTAACTGAAGCATGTGATTTGGTGGGGGGTTGAATTAGTGGAATACATATTAATCCAATATCCAATCAATTAGGTGATGGAATTATGTATTCACTTCGTAGTTAGTACTTAGTAGGGCAAATAATACTCTCAAGATTGTCAGGTCTACACTTTCCTCAGGTTTCTTAGTTATTAAATTTCTTCAGTTGGCTATTACTTTTATTTTCTTATTTAAAAAATAAAATTAAATTCTCAACTTTTATATTATTTTTTGGATGATCTCGATATTTTATAACACTTTAATACCATAGTATTTGTTATGCTTTATTTATACTCAAGAGATAATTTTAATTTGTCCCCCAAATTATGCAAGGTTTTTACTTTGCCCACTGAGCTTTGAATTGTTTTACTTTGCTCACTTAACTTTGAATTGTTCTATTTTTTCTACTGAACTTTGCAAATTGTTGCACATAGCCTATAATTTTCAAATTTACTCATTAACCTTTATGGTTATTTTATTTTGTGATATCTGAAAATGGTATCGTAGACTAGGTTTATTGGTGAAAGTTACTATTATTTAATACTAATTGTATATTGACCAAAGATGAGGAGATTTTGAGAGAAAATTGATCCAAATAATTGTTCGAGATGTAATAGCTACAGACAACCACTAACACAGTGATAGGTAAATTTAGAAATTATAGGATAAGTGCAACAATTTGCGAAGTTAGGAGATAAAGTATAACAATTCAAAATATAAATGAGCTAAGTAAAAAAACAACCATAGTTTCGAGGACAAATTAAAATTTCCTCAATACTAAAATAGTTTCTAAATCTATTAACTATATATTTTATTGTTACATTAATAAAAGTAACTAAATTGACGAGATATAACCATTCATTCTTAAATTAAATCTTAAATATTTTTTTCTGCATTCTTAAACACTTAGAACATAATCATCATAATTCCCAAAATCTTGTTTTCACTAACTACCATAAAATGATTGCCCGACAAACTTGCACAGTTGGCATCACCAAACACTAGTTTTGTAGGAATTTTACTTAGTTTCTACTTCAAAAGCAGACAATGGAGGAATCCAATAATAATTATTATCACATAAATAGGCAACCAATATGAGTAGAGCAATCCCTTTTCCAAGATATCCCCACCCGTTTACATCACTTACTGATTAAAGAGAAATGTTTGTTATTAGTTATGATGAATAAAATTGACAACTCTATAATAAATTAATTACCCGCTAAAACTATTTTTGCGATCGAAAAATATTAAAAAGTATATATTTATTTAAGAAATATACCGATTTTAAAAATATATATATTTTTAATAAAAATCATATGCATATTATAAGCTTTTTAAACATAAATAAAAACAATTGATGGGTCTTAATTAGAAACTGAAAATGGAAAATCCAGAATCGATAGTGATCTGGATTTGATCCGAACTATCGCCAACTCTACTGTGTGATTGGTTTGATTGCGCTTGTTTAAAGCCCTCATCTGTTTTGTCGGTTGGTGTCATTGGTGGTGTTGTCCGCGTTGGAGGTTGCGATTCTGGGCAGCGGCAGCGGTGGCGGTAGTATGGTGGTTCGATGTTGTATTGTGATGGTAGTGTAGTAGAGAGATGTTCTTTTCTTTTTTCAGTTTGTACTACTTTTCTTCCATATTTTTTTTTTTTTTTACCATTTTGGTGGTTATGTCTCCCTTGGTGGAATTTTGGCTTTCTCTATGGAGAGACGGTGGAGCTCCTTTTGGTCGGAGTGATGAGATACGAATCTTAGACAATCGTAACATCAGTGTTGCTCTGATGAGGACTTGGAGACAGGATGGATGATTCTGTTTCATCAGTGCCAACTAGTTCTTGTTTGAAGTGTTGAGGCTTGGGAGTTTTGGTTATGGGAGGTTTGGAATTTGAAAGTTCTCTTAAGAATCTCTTTGTTTAGATTTTGAGCTCGTGGATCTTTTGTTCCAACTCTCAAGTTCATTGGTCACATTTGCCACTCGATTCTTGTATTTTATTTATCTCGTTTGTTTAGATTGCGTTTGCTGAGTCCAAACCTTTTTTTTTGGGTGTGGTGCTCTGTGCCCCCTTTGGTTTCTTCAGACACCAAAAGGGATCATAAGTCGGTGGACTTTGGTTGCATTCAGTTAAGAAAAAAAAAAAAGAAGAAGAAAATAGAAAGAAAGGAAAGCTCTTTAGGACTGTGTTGGAAAATGTGGAAATATATTCCCTTTAATATGAAAATATTTTTAAATCAATAGTTGCAAAGTTTTGATCTGTAGTAATGATTTGATGTGAAAACAAAAAATCATGTTTATTCTATTGATTTCAAGAATGTGATGACGAACATTTTTGTGAGAACACAACAAATACATGATTTGACATTTCCACATGTTGAAAACAACAAATACTCTTTAAATTCAAAACCAAAAGAAATATAAACGAGACAGCAATCATATCATATCATAAAACAAAACACTCGGCCAAAAATTGTAGAGAAAAAAACATCGAATCAAAAGTCGGGATAAAGACATGGAAGAAATAGGCAAAAGACGGCTTTCTATATTTGTCTCAACAACAAAGTCGCTTTTGTTTAGAATCCAATTAGCCATTTTCACTCATAAAATTCTTCCTGCGCCTAAAATTTTAACTATAACAACAGATTAACACCTAAAGGGAACCAGATTTCCTGTTCTATTTTCATGTACCAACAAATTAACACATGTCATTCAGATAAATATGGATTGTTAATTGTTTTATTCTACACATGTCATTCATCCGGATAATGAAACAAGAAATCTAAATCCCACCTAAAGGGGAATATTTTTGCAAACATAGACCGAAAGGTGTGAAAAAACCTGAATGAATTTCGATAAATTAAAATCAAATAGATAGCAAAATAAGAACAAATATATAACAAGGAGAAGCAATAAGCACATTGTATGTAGCTGGATGGGATGAGATATGCTTTAAAACACGCTATATCTACACTATATTAGTAAAGCAAAGCAAGTTATTTCTACCTATGGGGTTAAAAACCTATACATACACAGACAGTGTATTATTCAGTAAATAGCAACAAGGGGAAAAAGAACCTTTTGCCAGCACTCGGATGCTCATGGTTCGTCCTCAGCCGACCAATCAGACTTGCCCATTTTTCCTTTATTCTTCAGGCAAAAGTTCCCCAAGTGCTTCCTCACATATCCTTGGTTGATCTCAAACACGAAACTCATTCCCTTTATCTACAAAAAACAAAATTCAAGAATTATTTATGGGAAGTTGACAGTTACATAGCGATATAGGGATCATAGGATCAGACCACAATTGGACTGTATATGTTTGTATTTCTAAGATAAAAGCCGATTGCTCTAGTGTCATTTGATGAATTGAAGAGTCAATAAATTACAATTGACGATTTACTGACTCACTCTGCAAATCTAGACCATGATTTCATAAGATTTGCCTAGACTTGTTACTAAATCCCACACTCAGATGCGCAAATATTCAAATCCAGAATCATGCTTCGTAATTTCTCTGTTGAGATTTAAATTATGAAAAATCATGGTCCTCTTTTTTTCTTTTTAGAAGCTTGTAGAAAGATATGTTAAAATGAAGTCCTAAGACTCATAACATATTACTGTGAAACATAAATAAATGAGGATAGCCTAGTACGGATTCAAATATTCAATGTACTTTAGTAATTTGTTCTCTGGTAATCCTGAAGAAAAGGGACAGTTTCTGAAAATTTCTTCATTAAAACCCAATGCAAAAGTGTACACAAGTGAATCAAATTTCATAATTCTAATGGCATGTTTGCAAACACTTAAAATAAGTGATTGTCGGCTTTTGGTTAAAAAAAGTAATTTTTAGTGTTTTCAAACTTCCGCTTCTGATTCTACATAATTTAAACAAAATCTAAAAGCAGGAGAAGAGGTGCTTTAGATTTCTAATTGTCCTTCAGGTTTGACTTTTACACTCAAATAACACACTTCTACAACCTTTTTACTTATTCCAATTTTAGCTTAATTCACAAACACTACCAACTTCTGATAGTCAACTACATTTCGCTTCTGCTACAATAAATCACTTCCTCTAAAAGCAAAAGTTTTTGCGAACACTCCCTAAAACCAGTTGAAATGTTGAAAAGAAAGTTGATTGTGTTTATACTTGATAATGAAAGGTAGCAGAGCTATTAATAATGAAAAACCATTTTCTTAAATCTTTAGGATGCATGAGAAATACCTCAATCAAACAACTGGAGCTAAGGTTCATCAACTGCCCAGTAGCCACTGTAGTGCCATTCACCAACACTAAACTCCTACCAAGATTTTGCAGAAAGAAAGACCCATCTGCCTCCATCTTGATGATAGCCTAAGCAGAAACAAATGAAAGTGACAGTTAGGTTAGAAGTCATCCAAAACAAACAGTAAATGATGCCCTACAAGTTAAATAGATAACAATATTATTAATTGTGCAGCGCAAAAAACCGTCATCAACAATGCATAACTTTTCCCACTTTAAATATGCAAAGAATCCAAGGAAAATGCCCCAATGCCACTCATCTCGTCCTATCCACTCACAACAAACACACACACACACAAAGAAAAAAAACAGAATTGAAATGGGAACCAAAAGAAAACAAGGAAAAAACAACGAAGGTCATTTCTGAATTGACGGCTTAAATTTGCATTGTGAGACAGTCTTAAAAGCATTTCAATTGGCCCAGCATTCAGATCTAAATTCAGAGGACTCAGATATTTGAATGCACAAATAACTATATCTAGTCCTCCGATTCATTAAACCATGTTAGGGTCAGATGAAGGGCTCACAAGCATAGCTTTGTACAGAAGAGGCACTCATTTCATATAATATTCCTTAGTCACCGAGTGTTACCCAGGTAAATAAAAGTAACCATATATTTTTCATATCACAGAACTCTTCAAATCATCAAGGCTCTATTTTCTCCCATTTCATTTTTTTTTAGATACTGCAAAGTTACATATCTGATAAACAGATGGAATCATTAACTTGATTGGTTAGTTTGACCGAGCTAACATTGAAACAAGGACCACCAACAAGTTACAACCAAACTATTAACAACATGATTACAGTTTATTAAACAGTGACTGAAAGATGTTGAAGTGTCACCAGTAAGGAAGGACATCCTTCGACCTTGTTAGCTTCTTTAAACACCCACAGAACCTTAAAATAATTGTTTTAATGTCAAACAATGAATTTCTAATATTTGATCTCTATCAACTGCATATATGCTCATGCTTAGACATGTTTTCAGCAAGTCACTTTCATGATAAGGCTCTTAGACCCATCTCCAATCGTTAATAGTTCCAAAAATATGAAGGACAAAATAGCATAATCACACCTGCCGCCTAGATATATTATTAGCTCGGCCTTCTTTCCTTAGATCAATATCAACATCAACCTCATCAGTAGATCTCCCAAGTAAAACCTGCAAAGACAAATTCATTAAGCAAGCAACCAAAAAAATAAATATTACAAACAAATTACGCACACAGGGACAAATTGAAATACTGATTGTTAGCAAAAGTACTATTATCAAGGCACAGTTGAACCAAAAAATGATGTATGTCAAATGGAAAAACCCAAAGACAAGGAATTATGGGACCAAGCCCAAACATCAAGTGAATATTAAGTTTACAGAACCATAACACACATAATAAGCATCATATAGAACTATTCTATGGTTTTTATTGGTGAATTAATGTGACTAATGCTAAGTACATATGTTCGCGAAAAGACATACAAGTTATCAAGAAGGATTGTAAAATCCAGTACTCTGAGAGCCTTGTCAGATAAATGAAGCATTTGCATTCTTCAGATATCCAAAAAGAGGAATATTCTTTCTAGAGCAGCTAAACTTTCAAAAGTATAGGCAAGTTAACAGGCATTAATGCAACATTGACTCAGATTAGTCAAGAGCCATTTCAGTTGAATAATGCATATGCTGTTCAGAATTTGACCCATTAAGATCAGTATGTTGCAAGCATTTTTCTTCACAAATACTCTTGTTATGCACAAATAAACCACAAGGGAAAGATAAAATTTTCAATGGTAATTTCTGCTTAAATCAGAAAGAATATCAACAAAATTAGAAAATGGCATCAATATTATTGTCATAGTACATCATTGGAGCATCAGGTCTATCTTTACCACACCTCTTAATAAGACATGTAACTCCATTTGAGAAATGTAACCAGACCTCCAAAAGTGCCATTGGGCACACAAAATCTTACAATACAAATAGGGCACGTGAAAATAGAAACTGTATCTTGATACAGTTCAAATACAGAATAAGTCAGTTACCTATATATCTAAGCAGTAATCTACTGAGAAGCTACAATCCAAATTTTAACTGTTTGTAGATGGCTGTAGGAACAGAGTACCTCAGGTTTTCTGATGTATTGCCTCAAATGGCGGCCATATAAGATAGCAAGGGCTCCTTGAGATGTCATGGCCCTTTGCAAGCAGGAACGAGCGCCTTGTTCCAATCTTATTATTGTCCTTTTAGTATCATCGTACTGATAACTTGGAACTGAAAATATAAGACAACAAACAGAAGCAATTATTACCAAACACTGAAACAGCACAAAAGCATGCAACTTCTCTGTTCAAAAAAGAGATGTTCAACATCATTCATTATTACATGTGTATATTATATTGGTGAATCAAATGAGGAACAGGGCCCAGCCCTAAGTACACATTAATGCAGGATTACGATAACACATACGTCCAGCATTATCTTTAGTTTGTGCTTGTAGAATTTGAGGGGGGTATTCCACATGTTTTCTACTATTTCTAAGTAGTGTGCTTAGTTAAAAAAAAAAAAAAGGTTTACAAGAGGAAGAAAAAAAGAGAGACAGATAAAAGCACTACTGTAAAACTTTGGACTCAAAGTTTAATTTGAAGTGTTCTACAATTGAGGCAGCTACTTGCAGAATGAACAACAGATATAATTGATTTTACCAACTGAATACAGTACTAGATAAAGTACCTTGCCTAATACTGTGGGAGTCTTGATCATATGGATCTAAGTCCATTTCAAGTATCTGCGAAGTACAATCTTGCAAGATTAAAGGCAGTTTTCTACAAGATTAGCTTCAAGTTAACTAACAAAGCTCTGAAGGTATACCATAGCTTCTATATCAGAAAAATAAGGCACATCATCGTCGATCTGAGATTCTTCGTGATCTGACACTGAATCTTCCACCAATGATTCTGGAAGTGGGTTTTTACCAGAACCTGCTTCCGTGGATCGTATTATCTCAGTAACTGTTGCTGGCTTGTCTCCAACCTATTTACAATAAAAATGTGGAAGACATAGGTAGTAATGTGATCGCATGCTCAAATAAGCTACTTTAGAAAAGAAACAAAAAACTAAAGCAAAACTTAACTACCTTCATATCAACTCCAGCAACTGCTTTCGCGGCCAGGCTACTGCTGCATAGTTTTGGAATTGCATACAGTGATCTCGCTTTACTGGAATCCCCGGTGGTTTTATTGGCAAATCCAGGAAGTAGTGCCTGAGTTCTGGAATCATGAATTTCAGTTTTGGCCGCACCAGCAAGTGTGTGAACTGATGGTAACCCATGCAGTCCTACCGTCTGAGGCCACAGACAACCTTTTGTAGAATCTTTGCCTTTTGTCAGCAAGTTTACCTCTTGCTCAATATCCTTGTCATGACATGCATTCATAGAAACTGTGGTGTTTGGTTGTGTTGCAGAAGAGCCAAATGACATGGAAGGATGGATAAGCAAGAATATATCATCATTGCACGGAATTTCAGTGTCCTCTGTGTTCAGTGTGCAGCAGATCTTGCCATGACAAAGTTCAGTTAAATCACAACTCGAAGCGGACTTTGAAGGCACATCAACCTCTGGCTGACAATTCATTTGCCGGTCTTGATGAACAAAGGATGCAGCAACTTCCAACGGCGAGGCATTTGCAATAGGAGCAGGCACTGAACTAGCTTCTGAAAGCGTCACTGTCTCAGGTTCAACTTTTACAATATCATTTTCCTGACCATCTTTATTAGATTCCTGGATAACTGAATCAATAGTATCAATACGACATTTATTTTCTGCATGTTTTTCATCTACATCCACCAAGAGAATATCATCCTCATTTGAAAGGTTCAAAAGTGAATCTGGGTCAGCAAATTCACCAGTGTACACTGCTGAGCTATTTTCTTTAACCTCAACATCATTGGGAATCATATCTTCAACAACCTGATCAGTATCTTGCAGGCTCATGCTAACAGGTACTGAAGGAGCTGAAACATCTTCCATTGTTCTCCAGTGACGCAAGTGAGGCTGGTCAGATGAGGAAGTCACATTCTCATCAAATCCATAGCCGCCCATGATTCCATTTCGGCAATTTTCTTCAAAGGAATTTGGGCATCCAGCCTGAGATACATTTGATGCCACAGCAATATCCCGTATTGTTCCTGGAAAGGCATGGCGCAGAATATCTAAATCTTCTTCCTGAAGTCCTAAATGGTCTGATATACTATCTCCAATCATACAATTTTGACCTAAAGGATTATCGCCACGTGTTACCTGATTCTGGAAATCAGCACCATGCCCAATGAACTCATGCGGATTGGGTTCAAAAAAACCTAGATCACTGTTGCTGAAAAATTCGCTACGGAATTTTTTTCTCATGGCATAGTATTTTTTACGGATGCTCTCATATCTCCTCTTCTTTGAAATCTCTTTATTTCCTGTGAAGTTGTTCTCTGATCTACTGAACTTTGACACAGGGTTGACGCCAGAGATCTCAAGTTCAAAGATATGATCAGAAGCTTGAGCGGAGATATCAGGATCATAGAGAAGAGAGTGCCATCTCTCTCGCAATTCTCGTAAAGTATATCTGCGAGAAAATTGTATTGCACCTTTAGCAAGTGATTCCAATGATGCACCAGCCTAAAAAGAAAAAAAGAATGAAAAGTATCATAGTTAGTAAGTTAAAACTGATAAGATGGAGGCCCAATACAAAAGCAACAATTTGTTAACAGTGAACCAGAGATATATAGATTAGCACCCATAAGCAAATTTTCGAGTTGTATTCAAAGCACTGGCATTTCGATAACTTATATATCCACTTAATCCTTTTATTTCCTTTTCTGGTCATATACGAAAAAACAGCAAAACACATCCACTAACACAAAGTATAATAGATGAGCACCTAGGTTAGGGATGAAATTTTGCTGTAAAAATGATCACTACTGAATCGACAACACTAGCAACCTACATAACCTTTGTGGGAGAAAATGAATCAAACACTAAAGCAGTAATTTAAGCATGCTATGAGATGTTAGTTTTTTTACTTATTTACCGATTACAACAATTGGACAATAGCGCTAACCATACAAATGTAGTATTCTGCACACGTACTATACACAGTTATGTGGCCAGTCCCACTCACTTAGCAAGAGACACACCTATGTCTCAGTATCATGCTTATTAATATTTCTCAAACTCAAAACGTAGGAAAGATCCGGTATGTGCAAATCCACTCCCTAGAGTAGAATCAGGCAGAGAAGTTTTGTGCCCAAACTAAAAATCTTTATTCCCATTAGAAGACAAAATAAATGGCATTAATTTGTCCTTAAAATTGAACTTATTCTTCTTACCCACATAATGAAAAAACCAACCCAATTTTACAATAAAGCTATTCTTACTACTTAGAAAGATACACCACACAATTCATAAAGAAGCATTAATAGAACATAAAATACAAACAGCAAAATTACACTTTTAGCAAATAAACTTTCCAGGATAATAAAAATGCTCAAAGCTGCTAGTCCCCAAAATTCTTATGATTTTTATTCCAGCTTATTACACATCTAACTAATTCATATATGACCTTGCACCCATAGCAACTTCAGCAAATAGTAATTTAGCAATTGCCAAAATCAAAAGCCAGGTTGTAAACGTTCCAAATCAGAATAAGCATACAAAGAAAGAAAATGAAATTGAATAAGATCAATTATCATTCTAATAGATATGAATGTCAAAAAATGTATGAGTTCAATTTGTAAGTAAAAGTAACAAAATTTGAATAAAAAAAGAAATTTACCCAAACAATTACCTCAACAGCATTCTTCAACAACAGGTCATCTTCAGGATCCCACTGAATTGACACCGTAGGAACGGTCGCCATATAAAATTAACTTCTGGTAAACCCTAATTATCCATAGATTTTCGCTCCACTTCTACACTGTATGGATGCAAAATCAAGCCGTCCAGTGCAGTTTACAGCAAATTTCAGTGATAGAAACGAGCAATTTCCATGGAAACTTAAGTTCCTTAGCACACTCTAACAATGATAGTGCGAGTGAAAGAAAGAGTATCTACCCGCTTTTGGGATAAGGGGTTTCTGCTTTTACATCAAATCAAAATGGGCAAAAAAAGGCTATCTTTTTTTCCTTCCAATAATTGAAAGTTACAATTTAAATTATGGGATAATATTTGCGAAATCCATAACTGGTAAGTGATTTACAGACGAAAAATCGAACATTTCTAGGATTTTCCTTCTTCTTTCCCCTTCAGTGGCATCAATGGTGGTCGCGACTCTCGAATTCTGCACTGCGATTTCTCAATTTGAACCCCCACCACCCATTTTTTTTATAGGATTGATGATTTCAGATGCTTCTTGTCTCCAACTGCTATAACTACAGAAATTTTGGGAAGATTTTAGGCTGTATGTTTAGCTAAGAAAAGAAAATTACTACTTTTAGTAACTTTTTTAGCTGTTTGTATGTTTGAAAAAGAATAAGTTCACTTTACACAAATTGCCTTCTTTTTTTTTTTTTAAGAAAAAAAAGAAAGTTATATAGAATAACTTTGGTTTCTTTTATCAATTTGTCGATTTTTGGTTATTTGGTTAAAGATCCTGCAATCAATTTTAAGTTACAAAAATGTTAGAACTAAAATATTTTATTTACTTAAATCCCTTCACAAAGAGAATTTAGTGAAGTGTGGAAAAATTTTAATATTTTAAAGATGTATATTTTTCTTAATTTAGTTTACTTTGTCCTTTTTTTTTTATTGGGGAAGCAAAACAAATACAATCATCCGGGATCCAATCGGATCATTCACCCTTTTTGGAATGGGACAAAATTAATCTAATTTAGTTTAGTTTGTATTTACATATCAAGTTAACCATGTTTTTAGTCATCCAAATTATATCAGACATATTCCCTCCAAAATAATGGAATATTCTTTGTGGTCACGGCAAGATGCCAATCCAGATATTGTAAATGCTACTGAAATTTTCAACCATTCTTTTGGAAAATGTCTTATATCTTGGTGCAGCAAAAAACACACTCAGAATAAAGTTACTAGTGTTACACATGGAGCTTGTTTGATTTTACACGAGTTTTCATTTTTTAACTTTATTTTTCGTGGCATAACAAATATATATATATATATATATATATATATATATATATATGGATATGATCAAAGATCGCGCTTTGCGTAGTAAACATAAGAAGCACGCGTCTATATTTGATTTAATAATCGGGCATTTTACTTTCCATTTTTGCATGGACGTTTGGGGGGCAAAAAGGGTAGGAAATTAATTTTGTGCTTTAAGATGGGATATATTTGTAAATCCCCATTTTTGAATTTTGGTAAGTCAAAACCGATTCCTCTCATCCCGCGATTTTCTTTTTCTTACAATTTTCAAAAAATCTAAAATCGCTTCTCCATCTCTTCTCCATCTTCATCTCCTCTCTCGAAAAAAATCAAAAAAAATTGTTTCCTCTCATCCTACTCGAAAAGTGTGCATTTGGTGGGTTTTTTCAAAAAATCGATGGCGAAGATGTTAAATGGTTCAAACATCTGATTAAAATCGTTGAAACGGTGCATCTCTCAAGTTGAGTTAAAGTTTTTTTATCTATTTTAGTGATTTGTTATGTGAATTTATTTTGTGTTTTTATGGTTGATTTTATTATTTTCATTGGAGTCCATTTTAATGTATACACATATATTGGAATCGATTCAAATTGTTTTTGATCTTTTTTTTGTGATTTTTGTTGTTCTTATGTCGTTTTTGTAGTTTATATTGGTTTCAAAAAAAATTTCTCGTTTGAGAAGGATTTATCATTTGGAAGATTTGGAACCTTCGTGCAGGAAGTTGTTAGTTGTGTAATAATGTATATATTTGAACATAATTATGTATATTTAGTTATGTAATTTTGTATATGTAGCTTTTATGATAATGTACTTTTATGTTTTTAATAATGATATGTTGCCAACATCAACCAATATTTTTGTATAATAATGTGTGTTTAGTTACAAAATACATGATTTGTTTTATAATCTCGATATTTTTCCAATATTTTGTTATAACTATACACATAAAAATACTATACATGCATTATCCTTATTCTAAACTAGCATATTAGTAAAATTTTTGCTTGTTGTTATCCATGAGATTATGTTTTACATAATTAGAAATTATATGTACAAAAATTATAGTAAACATACACATATTTGTTATAATTAGATATAAAAGTGGGGTCGTACAAATTTTTTGATTTAATTCAAAGACATGCATTCAAACCACACATTTTAACATTTAATTGGTGTGAAATTATTACCTTGATGTGAATGGATCTACTAATATTTCACATTTAACATAATCACAATCTCGATTTCGTTGATGTGTATGGCACATTTTGTGTTTTAGTTGGTTTGATGATTTGTGTTTCGAGAAACTTGATTTCACCATTTTGATGTTTCAACAACAATTTGATTGGGATTTTTTCTATTACACAGGTATCTAACTATTCAAATTATACCAACCAAAAATCATGAAAAGATGGTGATTATGGAACCGTGTTATTGATGGTAAGATCTCAATGCCCGATTTCGGGAATGATTATTTAGCTAAAATTGATGTTCACGGTTTGCCCCGGTTTTGCCCCTACCATTTTTTGTCCACGAAAACCCATTAAATGCCCACTAATCTATTTTATTTTGTTGGATGGTGTGGATGGGGTCTTATGTCACTCTAATACACATGGGCTTGGTCTCGATTTTGATCATTTTTGCCCACCAAATATAGTTTAGATATGTTCGAAACTATTCAAATTATACCCATTCAAAAATCATGAAAAATTGGTCAATCGAACCATTTTGCGAAAACAAACAAAACAAACCTTTATCCATATTTTGAGGTAATAAATGAGATTTATTTTGTCGAACCAGGTCCTTTAAAAGCAAATCCTCCATAGATCAACAAATGCTTCTATTTCTTCAATATTATTTTTTCCTTCGAATGCCAAAACTTGGGTTTGTAATTGTAATTAAAGATAAACTCGTAAATCTTTGTGCTCATAAATATTGTTTCTCCTTCTCAAAAGTTTATTCCTTTTGAAACTAGGGTTTGTTATGGTGAAAATGAACTCTTCGAACTCCAACTCTTCCAAAAGATTATTCAAAAAAATTCTTTTTCCTTTTTTTTTGGGTTTTTCTAAGTAGTAAAATAGATTTTTAGGGGGTGAAGAGTTATATTTCCTTATTTAATAAAGTGGGGCATTTTTCTTTGATACCCCTTTGATGGGGTATTTTCCCAAATTTCCCCAGATTTTAGGCTGTATGTTTAGCTAAGAAAAGAAAAATACTACTTTTAGTAACTTTTTTAGCTGTTTGTATGTTTGAAAAAGAATAAGTTCACTTTACACAAATTGCCTTCTTTTTTTTTACAAAAAAAAAAAAGAAAGTTATATAGAATAACTTTGGTTTCTTTTATCAATTTGTCGATTTTTGGTTATTTGGTTAAAGATCCTGCAATCAATTTTAAGTTACAAAAATGTTAGAACTAAAATATTTTATTTACTTAAATCCCTTCACAAAGAGAATTTAGTGAAGTGTGGAAAAATTTTAATATTTTAAAGATGTATATTTTTCTTAATTTAGTTTAGTTTGTCTTTTTTTTTAGTACGATGGGGGAACTTGGGAAGGGGACAAATACAATCATCTTGGGATCAAACTTCGGATCAAGTCTTATAACACATGCAACTATGGCAACCACTGAAAGAACATTAATCTCTAGTTTAGTTTAGTTTGTATTTACATATCAAGTTAACCATGTTTTTAGTCATCCAAATTATATCAGACATCTTCCCCTCCAAAATAATGGAATATTCTTTGTGGTCACGGCAAGATGCCAATCCAGATATTGTAAATGCTACTGAAATTTTCAACCATTCTTTTGGAAAATGTCTTATATCTTGGTGCAGCAAGAAACACACTCAGAATAAAGTTACTAGTGTTACACATGGAGCTTGTTTGATTTTACACGAGTTTTCATTTTTTAACTATTTTTTCGGCAATATATATATATAGGGATATGATCAAATGAGATCAAGCCCTTTAGGTAAGAACATAAGACCACGTCTAGACCATTTGATTTAATAATCAATGGCCAGATTTTACTCTCCATTTTAGGCATGGCCGTTTCAGGGTAAGGGTAGGAAAGTAATTTTGTGCTTTAAGATAAGGGATATATTTGTAAATCCCCATTTTTCGAATTTTGGTAAGTCAAAACTGATTCCTCTCATCCCGCGATTTTCTCTTTCTTACTCTTTTCAAAAAAATCTGAAACTGCTTCTCCATCTCTTCTCCATCTTCATCTCCCTCTGTGAAAAAAATCAAAAAACTGTTTCCTCTCATCCTACTGAAAACTGCTTCCTCTACCTCTCTCTTTCAAAAAATCGATCACCTGAAGATTCTAGGGTTCAAACATCTCAGAATTTTGCCGTCTACTCGTTGATACGGTCCGTGCGTCTCTCAATTTGAGTGTAAGTTTTCTGATCTATTTTAGTGTTTCTTGCTGATAGGATTCTATTTTGTGTTTTTATGGTTGATTTTATTATTTTCATTCTGTTCAATTTTAGGGTATACACATATATTGGATGCGTTCTTGCCGATAGGTTTGATGAATGGTTTTTTCTTGTGATTTTTGTTGTTCTTATGTCGTGTGCTTATAGTTTATATTGGTTTCGATTTCTCAGTTTTGATTTATCATATTCGATTTCACACCTTCGTGCATTGTGTTGTTAGTTGTGTAATAATGTATATATACTAACATAATTATGTATATTTAGTTATGTAATTTTGTATATGTAGCTTTTATGATAATGTACTTTTATGTTTTTAATAATGTATGTTCAGTTGCACGGTAATGTATATTTAGGTGTATAATAATGTGTGTTTAGTTATGTAATACATGATTTCTTATACAAATCCTCATATGTTCCAATATTTTGTTATAACTATATACATAAAAAACACTATACATGCATTATCCTTATTCTAAACTAGCATATTAGTAAAATATTTGCTTGTTGTTATGTGAGATTATGTTTTACATAATTAGAAAGCTATATGTACAAAAAACTTATAGTAAACATACACAGTATTTGTTATAATTACACATCCATGGGGTCGTAAATTTTTTGATTGTTCAACAGTACATGCATTCAAACCACACATTTTACGCATGAATTGGTGTGAAATTATTACCTTGATGTGAATGGATCGTGGAGGGGGAATCCTATCTTTGTGACATCACAATCTCGATTTCGTTGATGTGTATGGCGATTTTCTGGTGTTTTAGTTGGTTTGATGATTTGTGTTTCGATGCTTGATTTCAATCTTGATGTTTTTGCTGGTTTGATTGTCGATTTTTTCTCTATTTTGCAGGTCCTATATTTACGTGGTTATGGCTTTGAGGAAGAAGATGAGAAGAAGAAGATGGTGATTATGGACGTGTTATTGATGATAAGATCTCAATCCCTGATTTCAGGGAATGATTATTTTGGCTAAAATTGATGTTCATATTGTACCCCTATTCGGTCCCTACCATTTTTTTATTACTAGAAAATCTCATTAAATCCTAGCCTTCTATTTTATTTTGTTGGATAGTGTGGATGGGGTCTTATGTTCTTACCTAAAGGGCTTTGTCTCATTTGATCATATCCCTATATATATTATATATGTTCTTACCTATAGCTATGATCTCATAGGATCTCCTCATATATATATATATATATATATATATATATATATATATATAGGGATATGATCAAATGAGATCAAGCCCTTTAGGTAAGAACATAAGACCACATCTAGACCATTTGATTTAATAATCAATGGCCAGATTTTACTCTCCATTTTAGGCATGGGCGTTTCAGGGTAAGGGTAGGAAAGTAATTTTGTGCTTTAAGATAAGGGATATATTTGTAAATCCCCATTTTTCGAATTTTGGTAAGTCAAAACTGATTCCTCTCATCCCGCGATTTTCTCTTTCTTACTCTTTTCAAAAAATCTGAAACTGCTTCTCCATCTCTTCTCCATATTTATCTCCCTCTGTGAAAAAAATCAAAAAATTGTTTCCTCTCATCTTACTGAAAACTGCTTCCTCTACCTCTCTCTTTCAAAAAATCGATCACCTGAAGATTCTAGGGTTCAAACATCTCAGAATTTTGGGGTCTACTCGTTGATACGGTCCGTGCGTCTCTCAATTTGAGTGTAAGTTTTCTGATCTATTTTAGTGTTTCTTCCTGATAGGATTCTATTTTGTGTTTTTATGGTTGATTTTATTATTTTCATTCTGTTCAATTTTAGGGTATACACATATATTGGATGCGTTCTTGCCGATAGGTTTGATGAATGATTTTTTCTTGTGATTTTTGTTGTTCTTATGTCGTGTGCTTATAGTTTATATTGGTTTCGATTTCTCACTTTTGATTTATCATGTTCGATTTCGCACCTTCGTGCACTGTGTTGTTAGTTGTGTAATAATGTATATATAGTAACGTAATTATGTATATTTAGTTATATAATTTTGTATATGTAGCTTTTATGATAATGTACTTTTATGTTTTTAATAATGTATGCTCAGTTGCACGGTAATATATATTTATGTGTATAATAATGTGTATTTAGTTATATAACAATTTATATTTTTACTTGTGCGAGCATGTATATATGTTATGGAATTATGTATATTTAGTTATAGAATAATGTATATTTAGTTTTGTGATACTGTGTATAGTTAGTTTTGTGATAATGGACAGTTAGTTCGTGATAATGTTATGGAACTATGTATAGTTAGCTATATGGTAATGTATATTTAGTTTTGTGAAGATGTATAGTTAGTTTTTATTTTTTTGTATAATAATTGATTCTATATTTTTTTGTAGGTTTGTTTTATCAACTAAATGGCCAAAAACAAGGGAAAAAGGGTCGCGAAAAGTGCGGCTGAAGACGGGCGGGGGAAGAGGGCAAAGGATTCATATCCGACATTATCCACTAGGTCGAATCCCAGGGTATTGGTAAACGCACTGGTTGATCTTTCCCCTTCACAAAACGCTACGATTGTTGATATGGAGAGCTACATGGGCGGTGGCACCAAGGGATGGGACTATGGTTTGGAGAAGAACAATTCTTCTCAACTGTCTAACATGCGCATGAAGTATTCGGCTGTAATAATCCTCCACCACATCAATGAGCAAAAGCACAAGTGTATGGAAGAAGCCAGAAAGTTTTGGACGGGGAAGAAAATATTGTAGTGTTATTTTAATAGACAATGTACAATTGTTCGCCAAAAATTTGTTTTGGTTCATACAACTGCAAGTGTACAGTATAGTTTATAGGATAATGGCAACCAAAGTCGTATTCCTCAATGATTGAATCTCAACATGCTTCTTCAATATTAAATGCTTCTTCAACATCTTTAGGAGCAACTTTAGGCACATAATCTCAACATGCTTCTTTAATATTAAATGCAAATAAAGTTTTAAAAACCAATCCATGCAATTCTATGGGTTCAAATTCCTAGAATCATTTACTCCCCTGGTCAGGTGGTGCGTAAACAGTTGATTAATAAAAATTGTAGTCTGGTCAGGATGGTACAATTCTTATTAACTCCAAAAAGATTTGTGAATAGAATGACTCCCCACAAACATGCATGTCACACATGTTTCATGTCTGAATTCGATTTTCGTTTTTGTTAAAACTCATCATCCGAAAATTTTGTAATAACAAATATGACATGCAATTTATTGGCCAAATAAAAACCAATTATAAATAAGCACTCGAATTCATAAAATAGAAAGCATGAAGCAATTAAGAAAACAAATAATTATATTTAATATAAATCCACAATTTGGATTATGCCCCTAAGATCCGAAAAATATGCCAAACATTGATTACAAACTCATAGACAAATCTGACTCAATATTATGACATCATATAGGCACATACAAGAGTTCTTAAACATAGAAAGAAAACCCCTTCTTGTCAGGATGGATTCTCCCTCCAAGCCCTCGAAGCTCTTGTGCTCCCTAGATGCGAAAGCCTTGTGGTGTTCTTCGCGACCTAGCCTTTTGCTCTCAGAAGCTATTCAATTCTTTGGTTCCTGTGTTATTTGATGTGTTTTTGCTGTATGGAATGATATATTTTGTGCAAGACTTGGTCCCCTTTTATAGATGCCTGGAGAGATCACTTGTACAGTTGGAACGGGAAGCAAATCTAAAAAACATGCTGAAACAGACTCCCACACGGTCAGGCTGTGTGGGTCCACACGGGCGTGTGGCCTTGGGCTTAGCCCTTTGTCGCACGGGCAGGTGGTCGCACAGGTAGGTGGTGCGGCTGATAACCTTGTCCACACAACTGTGTGAGTTGACACGGTCCGGCCGTGTGGACCTGCTCCGTCCTCTGTTTTCTTCCTTTCTTCACACAACCGTGTGATCTTCACACCACCAGTCCACACGGCCGTGTGAGTCTACACGGTCTGGCCGTGTGACTTGCTTTTGTTCCCTTTTTCCATCGTTTTGATCTTCTCTTTGCATTCGACAATCTTATCCGGGCATCCTAACTGACATTTCTTCATTTTAAGCTCCGTTTCCTATAAAAATTACAAGAATACGCAGTATCATGCCCTTTAAAGGAAACTAAGCAAAAACATAGTAAATATGCATGTAATGCATCAATTATACATCAATTTAAGCCCCAAAATGCATGTATATTTCACACACATCAAAATCTCCTAAACTTAAAGCATTGCTCGTCCTCGAGCAAATTTAGAAAAATAATATAAGGGGTATAAATGAAAGAACACCCAGGAACACTATAAACATTAAATAGCACTCGACTCCATACTCAAGGAAACCATGTAACTCATCCTCAAGAAGTCGTTATTCATAAACTCAGCATCATTAATACTCTTTCGGGTACTTGACATCGCGACTCGCAAGTAAATAGTGTATCACTCTACTCCTAGAAGTGTATGGTTAGTGTTTACGCTCAATTTCAATTCAGTGAAAGTAGAACTACCATAGGCTTGTAAATCGTCTAACATCTCGACCACTTTTGTGTGCACAATCTAAGAATCAAAAATGACTTTTTATTTGGTTGTAATGTAGGCTCTTTGGTAAGGGTAGGGAATTTTGGATTAAGTGACTTGACTTGAGCAAACAGAATTTAAGCATACAGACTTGCAATTCACTAACCCAATTTTAACATAATACCAGTTTTCGTTTTCAACTCAATTCCACCCTTATTTCTCCTTTTTCATTCTTAGGTCTTTTTGCCTATTTCTCTTTTTCTTTAGCCTCAAGCTCTCATTTTTCATAATTTTCATAATTTTTTTCTTTTTGCTTTGCTCGTTTTTTCTCTTCTTTTTTTTTCCAGAGACATTTCTTTCTTTTTCGAGCTTCATGTATTTCTTTTTTTCTTCTAGATACTTCTCATCCTTCTTTCTTTTGCCAACTTTTTCTCATTTTCATAAATTTTCACCACATCTCCCCCAAACTTATTCATTTTCTATAAGCTCAAGAAATTTTAGGGATAAAATATGTAAATTTTAAAGATCAATGTGGCTCAGAATAAAAGTTTTGGTTCAAAATTGGTTAACTAGGGAATTATGAGTTCATAGGTAGGTGTTTTAGGCTAAGTAGGCTAAATAAAGATGGCCTTAGATCATTTTCAAAAATTGCACACACACATGACTTAGATGAAGATATCAGAGCAAGTTCTAGAGTTCTAGCAATCATGAATGACACACTCAAGACAAAAATAAGTCTGCATATTATAAAGCAGTTTAAGGCACAAAAGCTCACAGGCTTATTTTTCGCAACATGCTCAACTACCCAATTTTCTTAACACATACCTAGCAAATTATTATCTTTTCTCCCAAGAATTATTACATTATTCCCATAAGTATGTTATCCCATGCCATAATATATTCATAGTAAAATCATATGGAGTTGGGCATAAAAACTGAATTAAAACCACACTCAAAAGCAATTAAACGTGCTAAAGCGGTAAACATGCTAAAACAAAAATAACTAAAAATCGAAAAATCAAAACAAAATCATTTTTTTATTTTCAAAAATTATAATGTAAGTGCTCCTACATGCAGTCCTAAATGCAATGCAAAATGCAACAGTACTAAATTACGCATTCTTGACAACCCCCCCAAACTTAAAATATGCTTCGTCCCGAACATATGAGGAAATTATCAAAAGAAAAGAGGGATGCGTAATAAGTACTTACAGAGATCACTGAGGTGGTGGAGGCGGATAGTAGTGGCCTTGTGAGATGTGCCACTGATCCATACGAGACATCATCTCGTACATTTGCTGCTGCTGTTGGGTGATGGCATCAAAACGCTGTAAATACTCCTGGTGATACTCATCAACGGTGGTCGTCAACTAATATGTGTCATCTATCAATTTTCCCACATTAGTTTCTATCCTTTCTAGCCTCTCACTCATAGTCAATGGCCGGTTACCCCCTTGGCGAGAGGTTCCCGGCACATCCCTCGGTTGCTCATCCTGCTCTTCTTGAGTAGCAGCCCTTTCTACCCCCACATCTCTAAGTAGCCAGTTACCCTTATTTCTGGTTGAAGTTGCATCGGGGTTCGGAAGCCTAATTGTTGTTCTATCTACCTGAATGAGCCAGTAATCACGCCCATCGAATTTTATCATTTTCATTGCAGTTAGAACATTCAAATCAATCAACTTAGGTCTAGCTGCCTCCGCATACCCCTCCAAATTAATATTAAAATGTTCAGCAATATGGGTAATCATCCCCCCTATGAAAATTCCACCCCTCTCACTCTTTCTAATTCAATCAAAATGTCGGGCTATCATAGCCCCGGAGTTTGGCACCACTTCAGTCCCCGATGCCATACACCAAATTATAGACAATTTATCAACCCTTAAAGCCCTTTTACTATCCTCCCTTGCAAAGATGGTCTCAGCCAAGACTCGCTGAACATATCAAAATACTGGGTTGCGAATACTAGACGCCTTAGAAGTGCCCGGTGTATAAATTCGCTTCCCAGTTATCTTTATCCTAAACACATCTTTATCAAATTCCTCATGCTCCTCCACCCCATACGCCGGTGTTCTATAAATTTCATTTAAATCCTTAATTGATAGTTCCCTTTGCTCATTCCCCAACCGAAATCTAACCCCATCAGATTTTTTTTTTGCACAATAAATTCAAAGCTACTTAATAATTCAAGAGTAATAACAGAGTAAGTAGCCCAATGCCCATTAAGAAAATCATGCCAATCAATTCTCCTACATAAAGCCCTAAAATCTTCCAATAAACCCAAATTTGTAAGAGTAGGTTCATCAGGATACCCCATATTAATCCATGGACGAAAGTAGAGTATCATCTATCTAGCTCGGTGGGTTTCATTTGGCAAATTGACGTTGGAAGCTTCGGGCTCCCCGGGGTCAAAAATCGGTTGAGGCTCGGGTTCGGGCTCCGGGCTCGGCTCCCTCCTTCTTCTCGTATTCCTCCTAGTTCCTCTTGCATCCCTAGAAGCCATGAATTCAATGGTTGAAGAGTAAAAATCTGAAATTTGGGAATTCTTCAAGTACCCCCAAACTTGGTGTAGAACTTGGAGAAGTTGAGAATTTGAAGGTATTTGGTGCTGAGTTTCTTGAGAAAGTGACGGATTTGTGTTTTTGGTTTGAGGTTGGAGGTGTATTTATAGAGATTTGGAGAGTGGTTTGAGTCTTTGGGGAGAGAATTTTCGTAGATTAGGGTTTGTGTAGAAGAAAGTGTGAGAAAAAGTGGGATTTTGGGGTAAAAATGGGGGTAATTTGTAAGTTGCCCGGTTTCTGTTTCAGGGGCCACACGGCCGTGTGGGATGACACGGTCTTGCCGTGTGCCCCTGCAAGTTGGTGCTGCTGCGTCTATTTTGCCATCCTTTGACCACATGGCCGTGTGATGGTCACACGGTCCGGCCGTGTGGTGCTGGGCAATTTTCCCCTATCGCACGGCCAGGTCGTGTGATATCACACGCCCGTGTTAAGTTGGTTCCATACCTTTTTTTCGGAGTTTGCCGTGACGCCTCCTACACAACAACTCAAGAAAACTAAACAAAACTAAAAATTAAGTTAATAAATAAAAATTATAGCTAAAAATTTAATATTGAAGGCGATAAAAAAAAATGTACGGAAAATAGGAAATAAATTGGGTTGCCTCCCATACAGCGCTAAGTTTAACGTCTTCAGCTAGACTTCAGATTTCTAATCACTATTGCTAAACTATGTCATTTGAAACATATGGACCCTCAATGCCATCCATCAGACGAATGACGTTGCATAGCTCCCGTGGATTTAGCTCAGTATCGCTTGGGAATTCGCCTTTCTGGTGTTGGCCTCCCACAACAGTTGTGATCTAGGCTACTTGTGTTTCCAGAGATTTCAGTCTTGCGTTTACGTTTGTGTTTAGCTGAGTGACCTGTTCTTCTATCCTATCTATCTTGGCTTCATCTTTGTTCAGTCTTGCCCTTGTTTCTCCGATAAACGAGGATAACATTTCTTCAATAGATGCTTTCTTTTCATTGGACTCTGCTCTGCCTTGATTACCCACGTTATATCCCTGCGGTGGCTGTAAAACATTTTTATTATTAGCATAAGAGAAATTTTCATGGTTTTGCAACCCTGGATGATATTAGTTGGGTTTCTGATTATTTCTGTAATTATTGTTGAAGTTTCTTTGTTGGCCCAGAAAGTTTGCTTCCTCTTCAACAACAACAAGATCTCTTGGAGTCACTTGCTGCATCGCATCCAGTTTCATATTCAGCACGGATACCTGTTCTGTGAGCATGGCGACTTTCTCATCCTGAACTTCAGCCACTCGTTAGATAATCGACCTTTCAGATGGCCATTGGTAACTGTTGTTCGCCATCTCGTCTAGTAACTCTAGTGCCTCCTCAGGATACTTCCCTAGTAGTGCACCTCCAGATGCAACATCTATAATTATTCTTGTGTTACCACTCAAACCATTATAGAAGTACTAAACCTGTTGGTAGTCGGGTTATCCGTGTTGGGGGCACTTCCTTAGCAATTCCAGGAATCTATCCCATGCTTCATATATCGGCTCAGCATCTAATTGCCTAATCTGGGCGATTCCAGATTTCAACTGGTCTTACTGGGGGGAAAGTATTTGGCTAGAAACCGCTGACTTAGTTCTGCCCAATTTGCGGCTGGTGGTGTTAAAGAGCATAACCATCCCTTAGCCTTATCACGCAGAGAGAATGTGAAAAGGCGGCATTGAATGATATCCTCAGAAACACCATTCATCTTAACAGTATCACAAATTTCTAAAAAGTGCGCCAGATGCATGTTTGGATCCTCAACGACTCTACACCCAAACTGGTTTTGTGACACCATCTGGATCAATACCGGTTTTAGTTCAAAATTGTTTGCATTGATCGGCAGACGGGCCACACCCCCATAAGTTTGGCTTACCTTCGGCTGAAAGTAGTCCCTAACTACCCTTCTCGCGGGCCTTTCCACTATTTCGTCTGGATGCCGGCCCATGGTGGGCGCTCCTCATTGTTTCTGTTTTCCACTGCGTTCGGATTAGTCCCATCCGCCATTGCTTTGGCTCTTTTCCTTAGTTGCTTGGTTGTCTTTTCGATCTCCTAATCAATGGGAATTAGCTGGGTTGATCTGGAACGCGTGATCATGCACTATCTGCACTAAATAAAAACAATATTAAAATCGAACCAAAGAAAAAAAAAAACAAAAAAAAAAAAAAAATTTTTTTTTACAAAATGCTTCAATTAAGATTGAACTACTTATTACTATATCTAAGTAGAATCTAATCAATCCCCGGCAACGGCGCCAAAAACTTGTTCGCCAAAAATTTGTTTTGGTTCATACAACTGCAAGTGTACAATGTAGTTTATAGGATAATGACAAGCAAGGTCGTATTCCTCAGGGATTGAATCTCGAAACACTTAGGCTATAATAACATCGTATTCCAATTTTATTGAAGTGACCGAAAATCAAGTATTTTATCTAACAAAAAAATCGAAAATAAAGAAAGAAAATAAAATAAATTTGTGAACCCCATAAGTATTTTCAACATCTTTAGGAGCAACCTTAGGCACATAATCTCAACATGCTTCTTCAATATTAAACGCGAATAAAGTTTTAAAAACCAATTCATGCAATTCTATGGGTTCAAATTCCTAATATCATTTACTCCCCTGGTCAGGTGGTGCGTAAACAGTTGATTAATAACAATTGTAGTTTGGTTAGAACGGTACAATTCTTATTAACTCCAAAAAGATTTATGAATTGAATGACTCCCCACAAACATGCATGTCACACAAGTTTCATGTCTGAATTCGATTTCCATTTTTGTTAAAACTCATCGTCTGAAATTTTGTAATAACAAATCTGACATGCAATTTATTGGCCAAATAAAAAACAATTATAAATAAGCACTCGAATTCATAAAATACAAAGCATGAAGCAATTAAGAAAACAAGTAATCATATTTAATATAAATCCACAATTTCGATTATGCCCCTAAGATGCGAAAAATATGTCAAACATTGATTACAAACTCATAGACAAATCTGAATTAATATTATGACATCATATAAGCACAAACAAGAGTTCTTAGACATAGAAAGAAAACCTCTTCTTGTCAGGATGAATTCTCCCTCCAAGCCCTCGAAGCTCTTGTGCTCCCTAGAAAGAGCAAAAGGCTAGGGCGCGAAGAACACCACAATTGCTGATATATTCTTGAGCTTCACAGTCCCATTAGAAAAATGAAAGGCCATCCACGTATAGGCGCATAAATGATCAAACACGGAAGCATACAAGTTCAAAAAGACTATTCAGATTAACAAGCTTGTTGACATTTCAGTTGTTACAACTAGCTAGCCAGTTTGATTAGGACAATTATCTAGCTCACTTGTCAGACAAAAAAGGAAAAAGTATTCTGTTCTGGTATAAAAGGAGTTCCCGAACGAAAAAAGTCCCTTGTTTCAAATCACTACTTAAAACATTGATTTTTTTCTTTTTCTAACCTATCCCTTTATTTTGACAAGAACCACAGTGATAAATGTGTTGAATTTTGAGAATTTACGATAACGGGCTACTCCCTGTAAGCTTCAAAGTCAACATATTGGATTTCTCTTCAACGATATGAACATGAATTATTGCATTGTATATGTAATACAATACATTTGCAATTGGTTCAAATCAGAAAATTGTAACCAAAATGAGAAAATTAAGTGTCCTACATCACTATCTTTCCTAAGAATTAAAATTATGAGAACTCGAACCCAACTATACATAAGAGATAAAATGAAAAAGAGCCACTGAAACCAACTAATATTTTCTTTCACTTCTTTAACCAACTTCAAAAGATTGTTGTTAGAAAGTAACCCAAGAATAAGAAATCAAGAACTGCACACTAAAGAAAAAATATCTAACAGTTGGATACAAAACCTTTCGGTGCCGAATGTGTTAGATAAATGTTTTTATCGTAATTTTGAGGATTTCATATAATTGAGTTTTATACCAAAACAATGACTCCAAATATTGTCCAAATACTTTAAAACGATTTCAATGATTTTTACTAAGTTTTTGAGTATTTCTTGAACTTTATTTTTAACAAAAATCGGACAACACCTCTGTTTTAAGGCCAACCAGTCGCCCTAGAGGGCAACCCGTGTCTGAAAATTGAGACTTGAAACATAAACGAAACATATAATTTTTTGGTGGAGGTCGACCGGTAGCTGGAACATGGGATTTTCATTTTTGTGTCTCTGGTTCGTGGGTGACCGGCCCAAGAGGTCGACCGGTCCAACCCCCCTTGGACCGATCCGACCCCCTGTTCAACTTGTGCTTTTATATTTCAAATGTCTTTTTCGTGTTAGAGGTCAACCGATCGACCTAAGATTTTATCAATAGAAAATATCCGTTGCAGGAGACAACTTTTCATGAAATTGTGATTTCTAACAGCTATTTTCTCCATTTAATTTGTATTTTTTTTTATAGATTTCAATCTCTAAGAGGAGCCTATGCTGGTATTCAAATCAAAGAGCTCTCCTATAAATACTTGAAGGATCAAAATACAACACAAGCATACAAACAACAAGCAAAAATCAGAAAACTCTTGTTCTTCACTTTCATATACTTGTATTTAGCCTAAGTCTTGCACTTGCACATCTTGAGTATTAGGCTTCATTCTTGATTACACTTGCACTTCAAAGTTGTATACTTCATTTGAGTTGTAATCCTGAATTGGTTTTAATCATCTAAAACAAGACATTCTTGTTAGTGTTCTTGTGGTAAGAACACACTTGGTTGATTTTAGGTATTGAAGAGTGTGGTGCTCTTCATTGTTGTAAGAAGATTGTGGTAATCTTCATAGGTGGTGTTGTAAGAAGTTTGTGGTACTCTTCAAGGTAAAGGTTGTAATATTTGATATCTATTAATATACATTTTCCTTTTCAAAATCCATTCGGACATACCACATGGTAGAGCATTAGGCCCTAGATGGGTTGAAGCTCTATAAATCATTGTGTGTTATTTATATTTCTACACTTTTATTTTGTTCATCATCTTCACATTCGAAAAAGAGGGCGTAAATTGGAAAATAGGGAAAATCTATTCACCCCCTAGATTTTTGTAGCCACTTGGACTAACAAGTGGTATCAGAGCCAAACTCTTTGGCAAGCTCGTTTAATCTTTGCGAGTAAAGAAGAGATCCATGGCTACGAGCAAAAGCTACCTCACCACTGGGGCCTCCACCAACAGGCCACTACTATTCGATGCCAACAACCATGCGTTTTGGAAATCTGAATGGAGTGCTTTTACAAGGTTGCGGTTTCGATATTTGGAATGTAGTTATTGAAGGGATATCTCAACCAACAAAGAAGTTGGAGGATGGAACTATGGCCCTCAAGAGTTTCAAAGAATTCGACGAAAACGACAAGAAGCCATTTTCTCTAAACGGTAAGGCTTTGAATATTTTGCATTGTTCTGTTACTGCCATCGAATACAATCGTATTAGAGGAATAAAGTCCGCACATGAAGTATGGGAAAAATTAGAAACTATTTATGAAGGTACAAAGAAAGTAAAACAAGCTAGAAAAACAATGTTTGTTAAAGATTTTGAAAACTTCAATGCTTGAGGGTGAAGGTATTTCAAAAATGATGGAAAGGTAAGACAACATAGTCAATCCCCTATTAGCGCTTGGAAAGGTTATCTCGGAGGAAGATAAGGTAACCAAAGTTTTAAATGCTCTTCCCCGCTCATGGTCAGAAAAGGTGATGGCTATAACGGAAGTACAAAACCTTGAGACTCTCAAGTTCGATGAACCCATTGGAAATCTTCTCATTTATGAAGTCTATCTCAAGAAAAGAAAGAACTCCAAGCCATCCACCTCACATTGGGGTATGCAATCTACTCCTAAAGGTCTTACTTCTAATAATTCATATTATGCTAGTGATGAGGATGATGAGGAGACGACCACTCTTGTTCAAAAATTTGCCAAGTTTGTTAATAAAAATAAGACAAGAAAGTCTAGAGATAACTCGTGTTTTAAATGCGGGAAACCCGGGCACTGTATAACGGATTGCCCAAAATTAGCGGAAGAAGAGAAAAAGAAGAAAAAGACTTTTCCTAAAAAGAAGGCTCTAAATGCGGAAGCCAAAACATGAGATGAACTTCTTGCCACATCTAACGAGAAAGAAGAAACCGAACATGGTCTCATGGCCATAGACGATGAAAACAACGAGGTATGCTCTAACTCTTCATCTTCTTGTTTAAATGATGGACTCCAGTGTGATTATGATGATTTACAAAATGAATTTAGAGACACGGTTTGTAAATACAAGACTTTGAAAAGGAGTATAAAGAGCTTAAATTAGAAAAAAGATAGATTATTTACTTCTTATGAATCACTTGATCATGCTCATTCAATTACTCTTGCAAAAGTTCATAGTCTCGATTTCCGAAAAATAGTTGCTCACAAAAGAAACTGAAAATTTGAAAAAGGATGTGCAATGTTTTAATTTGAGTACGAATAAGGTTACAATAATCCTTGGTGCACAAAGAAGTGAGCAATCTAAACTAGGACTTAGTTATAAACCTTTTCAAACCGTTTTCAAAAAAAAAAAAAACCAAGCTCCAACTTTCATACGTGCTAGTAGTCCTAATATTTTACTTGGTTTTATTGTGGTAAAAATGGATATTTTGCTAGTGCATATAAACTTAGAAATAACAATAATCATTTTTGGAGACCCAAAGGTCTCAAGGCTAACCCCTATGGAACCCAAAATTTTAGGGTACCTAAAACTGATTCATTTGTAGGTGCTAGGGGCTATAACAATTTCAAAAGATTCAAAATGGCTCGTGGACAGCGGGTGTTTGCGCCATATGACCAGAAAGAAAGAACTCTTTACCAACATCAAGTTCCAAGAAGAAGGAATGGTCATGTTCGAGAATAGCAAACGAAAAATGAAGACATTGGTAGTTCTTCTTTCTCTCTTAGTAATGTTTTATTAGTAGAACTACTTAAGTTCAATATGATAAGTGTAAGCCAACTTTGTGATTCTACCACTCGTTCCTGCTCAAGTTTTTCGTAATGGAATTGATTTCGAGTCGATGCCCCAACTCTTCCATACGCTCTTGAGCAGGCATCAATATTCAATAAAGAAAAATACCTTATTCTTAAAAATAGTAAATTGATTTGTGAAGCAAATAGAAAAGATAATCTTTATAAAATTCGCACAAGTGATTTGGTTAGCCAAAATGTTTCTTGTCTTGTCGCCAATAATGATTTAATGAGTTTATGGCATAGGAGGCTTGGACATGTTGGATACAAGAATTTACAAAAGATTTACAAAACTTAACATGTCAAAGGACTAACCAAATTAAATTTTGAAAATCTTGGCTTATGTGACACTTGTCAAAAGAACAAATTAGTTAAAAGTAGTTTTAAGCCCAAAAATGAAATTTCCATAACCAAGCCTCTATAACTACTTCATCTTGATTTGTATGGGGATACTGGCAATGAAAATCTAAGTGGAAAACATACACATTTGTTATAGTTGATGATTTTTCTAGAATACTTGGGCTATTTTCTTGCTAATAAAAGTGATGCCGCTAATGAGTTTGCTAAATTGTGTAGACTTATAGAGAATGAAAAAGAAGATACGATTAAATCTATAAGGAGTGACCAAGGAGGTAAATTTGATGGTGATTTTAGAATATTGTGTGAAACCTAGGGGTATGCACATAATTTTTCGGTTCCGAGAGCTCCACATTAAAATGGTGTTGCCGAAAAGAAAAATCAAACTCTTCAAGAAATGTGTCGGTCCATGCTCAATGAGTTTTCACTTTCAAAATATTTTTGGTCCCAAGCCGTCAACACCGCTTGTTATGTCATAAACCAGGTATATCTTTGTCCCAAGTTAAATAAAACACCTTATGAGCTTTGGAAAGGAAGAACTCCAAATATTAGTTATTTCAAAATATTTGGTTGCAAGTGTTTTGTTTTGAATACCAATGATTAATTAGACAAACTTGATCCTAAAGCCGATGAAGGAATATTTATGGGGTATTCGACTAAGAGTAAGACATATTGGGTTTATAACAAAACTAGCATATTGGTCGAGGAGCTTATTCACGTCAAGTTCAATGAAGCCTCCGGTGTTGAAAGAATACCCAATGATGAAAGTGATGAAGAAGATGAAGTTGGACCAATTGTTCAAATTGATACTCAAGATGATCAACCTTCTACATCAAATGATCAACCTCAACTTCTAATGCTTAACAAGAAGATAGCGGTGACAATTCGGATCTTCCCGTAGCATTAAAATTCAAAGGAGATCATCCAAAATATCTTATAATTGGGGATCTTCTAGACAAAGTTATGACTAGAAGGAAATTTGCCGAGAAATCTCTTATATTCCAAAAAGAGCCTAAAAATGCTAAAGAAGCCATTGAAGATGAAGATTGGTTTCTTGAAATGCAAGAAGAGTTGAATCAATTTTAAAGGAATGTTGTTTGGGAATTTGTACATTGTCCTCCATCACAAACGATTATCGATACAAAATGGATATTCCGAAACAAACTCGATGATCAAGGAAACATCGTTCAAAACAAAGCAAGATTAGTAGCTCAATGGTATTGTCAAGAAGAATGTAGGTCCCAAGGGGTGTGGTGAAAGGTTTAGAAGGGGGGGTTGAATAAACCTTTCCAAATTTTCGATTTTAGTCCTTTAAAGATTTTTCAACAGAGTTGACTCAAATCAGTTGTGTCCTTGGGGGACAGCTAAGTTGGCTATATTCAGCTAAGTTACCCACTCAACAGACTCGATAGAGCTGTTGATAGTATAACTCGTCTGCTTAAGCTATTACTTAACTTCAGTTGATTTGGTTTTTAACAGCGGAAGACTTTAACACCCTTTTGATAGATTTAAGCTTGTTTCTAACACTTGTTTTTAGCACTTGTTATTTATTAGTTGGATAACAGATTTAACTAACAGCATATATAAGAGTAAATGCAGGAATATAAGTGCTGAAAGTAAATTGACACAAGTAATTTTTATAGTGGTTCGAGGATGGGGTAATTCCTCTAATCCACTCTTCTCCAACTCCTAGAGGAATCCACTAAGTAACAGATCAAGTTACAAAGTGAACAGTCTAGAGACAGCCTTGATCACACAGCTGACTTCTCCTGCGACTCAGCTTCTTCATGAGGCAGCTGCCTTGCTACTTCAGCTCACTTTCAAGTCCTTTGATTTGTTCACACAACCCTCCAACAAACTTGAATCTTGGTTTGACCTTGAACAATCATTCAACTTGGAAAGTAGACCCCTTTTTGATCTTCAAATGTTTCCTCTTCAACTGGTTGAAGTTGTATCTCCTTCACTGTGTGTGTTGGATCGAGTTTCTTCGAGTTTTAGGCTTGAGGAATATCTTAATAAGCTTTGAGAATATTTCAGGTTAATTGTTTGAATATTTCTTGCTCGTGCTAGGTTTAGGTAACCCTTTCTCAAATGCTTCCTCAGTCTTTTATAGTGCACATTTGAAATTTGTCCGTTGAAGAGATAGGCCAATTTCAAATGACAGTTCTTGTTCGCTGGCTTGTCTTTTCTTGGTCTGCAGCACTTGTGATGTTGACCCTTCCTCGTATTAAATGGCATTGCAACCTTGCAGGTTCTTACACAAGTTGCAGTGTTTCCCATTGGCTTATTCCTTTTGCATATTTCTGGGCCAAACACTTTAAGACCTGACAGTTTGGACATATTACTATATCGAGTAATATCCTTGACTTCCTTCCAACGGATCTATGTCGTTTTTGCATTGACTTGATCTCGAGCAAAGCTATGGGGATTATGAACAGTTTCATCAATGATATTTTGATTGCACGCTTTACCCCTTGTGACTTGAGTCTTCTCAATCATAAGATTGACTCAACTATTCAACTCGATAAGACTTTTTTTCTTAAGTTGACTTGATTGGACACTTCACACGAGTTGTTCCTGGTTGGAAATACAACTCTTCTTCAATGGAAAAAAAAAGTCCTTGACTTCCTTCATGGCCATACTCAACGATTGACACACTCTTCTCTTGATCCCGAGTCTTCACACTAGTCGCAGTTGACTTCTTGCATCCTTGACTTGGTTGACTTCACTCAGCTCTTCCAGTCCTATCTATTACAATACAGAATTACAAGGAAAATGGGGTGCCAACTCCTAGTCTAAGTTTTACGTGGTATCATCAAAATCTAACAAATAAATTTTTCTAACAAAGAAGGTATTGACTATGATGAAACTTTTGCACCCGTAGCACGCTTAGAAGCCATTCAAATTTTACTTGCCTATTCTTGTTTTAAAATTTCAAACTTTACCAAATGGATGTTAAGTCCGCCTTTTTAAATGATTTCATTCAAGAAGAAGTCTATGTAAAACAACCTCCGGGGTTTGAAAATTTTTCGAGGCCGAATGATGTTTATTAACTTAAAAAGGCCTTGTATGGTTTAAAACTAGCATCCCGAGCTTGGTATGATAGACTTAGCTCTTTTCTTTTGCAAAGTGATTTTTCAAGAGATAAAGTTGATACTACTCTCTTTATTTTTGAAAAGGGCAAGATAGCTTATTAGTACAAATTTATGTTGATGATATTATTTTTGGCGCTACTAATGAGTCTCTTTGTAAGAAATTTTCTAAGCTCATGCAAGGTGAATTTGAGATGAGCATGATGGGAGAACTTAACTTCTTCATTGGGCTTCAAATAAAACAATGTCAAGAAGGCATTTATATATCACAATCCATGTATACCAAAGAGCTTCTAAAGAAGTTCGGAATTGAAGAAGCAAGGACCATTGCTACTCCAAAGGCAACTAATATCAAGCTTGACAAAGATGAAAAAGGCAAGTCGGTTGATGAATCAAAATATCGAGGTATGATTGGTAGTTTACTTTACTTAACCACAAGTAGACCCGATATTCTTCATACCATATGCCTATGTGCTTGATTTCAAAGCAATCCTAAAGAATCTCATATGAGTGCCATTAAAAGAATTTTTCGATATTTGAAAGGCACTATTTCATATGGCTTATTTTATCCAAAGAATGAAAATTTTTCTCCAAAAGGATATAGTGATTCGGAATATGCGGGAAATATTGATGATCACAAAAGTACTTCCGGATCATGTCAATTTTTAGGCGATTGTCTAGTATCTTGGTTTTCAAAGAAGCAAAATTGTGTATCCTTATCTACGGCCAAAGTCGAGTACATTTATGCGGCCTTTGTTGTACTCAACTTCTTTGGATGAAACAAACTTTAGCGGATTACAAATGTTCTTTCGAAAATATTCCTATTTTTTGTGACAATATGTCCATTATAAACATTGCTCAAAATTTGGTTCATCATAACCGAACAAAACATATTGAGGTTCTACACAATTTTCTAAGGGATTGCGCTTCTAAACAAAAAATTGAGATGTGCTTTGTTCCGTCTCAAGATCAACTCGCGGATATTTTCACAAAACTTTTGGCTGCCGAGTATTTTACTTCAATTCGAGCTTGTTTTGGCATAATTCATATCGAATAAGGTCTATGATTGCATTTTGTGCGGTTTTAAAACTCAGGGGTGAAAAATCGCATTTTTAACTTAAAATCCGGACAGAAACTGGACAGGAAATCAGGTACCAGTTGACCATCCCAGGGACCGGTCACCCTCTTGGTCGACCGGTTGACCAGTGATGATACAAAGGTTATATTGGTTCTGTCCTCATTTCCGTCTTATTTTCAAAACTTAACACTCCTTCGACCATTTCACACACCAATCACGCAAAAATGATTTTCTCTTCCAATTTTTACTATATTGAGCTTCTATAATGTATATATCTTCCATATTATTCATCTTCTCCGATCACTGGTAAGTTTAATCCCTCCTTAATCTCAATTGGGTTAACCCTTGAGAACTTTGTTGATACTTGATGAATTGTTGTAGTTTCTTGTAAGATTGATGGGAATTATGTACGTTGATGAATTATGATTGTAGAATTAGGATTGGTGTTGAATTTTTGGGTATGATTATATTTATAAATGTTATATACAACCTCGATTTTATCCTATGCATGCCAAGTGTTCGATAAAATGCCTCAGTGAAAATTTTATCTTTTGCATGAATATCTTGCTTATAATTGCCTTATATCTTTATGGAGATCATGTTTTATCCATCAAATGATCTTCTATACTCTCCTATATATTTCCCATACAATTTGGAATTCTAAGCTTTCTATTCAAAGGCATGATAATTTGATTCGATGCGCACTTTGATATATACTTATGTTGTTTTTATCGTGCTAATAGTCTTTTTGATTATTCCAAAGGGGGAGAAAAATGGAATAAGCTCATAAGCTTATGTTTAGATCAATGGAGTTAGAAAAAGCTCGCGAAAAAAGCTATAAGCTGCGGGTGAAAAAGCCATAAGCTGTGGATGGATTATGATCTAATGGATGCATAATGGACTTTTATTTATGACTAATGACTTATTTTTGATAGGGAGAGTTTTTAAGCTCTTGAACTTCAAGCTATATTTGTAAAAGTTGAGTTTTTAGATTTTAGTTGATTTCTTCTATGCCTATTTTTGTTTAGCATGTTGATAGGGGGAGCATTTATAAAATGTTTTGAAAAATCTTTGCTCCTATCCTTGTGATTTTAATCATGAAAAGTGTCGCTTAAAATGGATAGTTGATTTTGACCGGAAAAACGTGTTTTGTTTAAAATCGATCTCCTAATATTGTTTTGATTTGTAATCATCAAAAATGAGGAGTTTGTTAGATAAATGTTTTTATCGTAATTTTGATGATTTCATATAATTGAGTTTTATACCAAAACAATAACTCCAAATGTTGTCCAAATACTTCAAAATGATTTAAATGAGTTTTACTAGTTTTTTGGAGTATTTCTTGAACTTTATTTTTGACAAAAATCGGACAACACCTCTGTTTCGAGGCCAACCTGTCTCCCAAGAGGAAAACCCGTTTCTAAAAGTTGAAACTTGAAACAAAAACAAAACAGAGGATATTTTGGTGGAGGTCGACCGGTCGACTCGACTGGTAGCTGGAACATAGGATTTTAATTTTTGTGTCTCTGGTTTGTGGGTGACCGGCCCAAGAGGTGGGCGACCGGTCGGACTCCTAATCAACCGGTCTAACCCCCTCTTGGACCGGTCTGACCCCCTGTTCGACATGTGTTTTTATATTTCAAATGTCTTTTTTGTATTAGAGGTCAGTCGGTCGACCTAATGTTTTATCAGTAGAAACTATCTGTTGCAGCAGACAACTTTTCATGAAATTGTGCGATTGATTTCTAACAACTATTTTCTTCATTTGATTTGCATTTTTTTTTACATATTTTAATCTCCAAGAAGAAGCCTCTGCTGGTATTCAAATCAAAGAGCTCTCCTATAAATACTTGAAGGCTTGAAGGATCAAAATACAACACAAGCATACAAACAACAAACACAAATCAGAAAACTCTTGTTCTTCAGTTTCATATACTTGTTGTATTTAGCCTAAGTCTTGCACTTGCACATCTTGAGTATTAGGCTTCATTCTTGATTACACTTGCACTTCAAAGTTGTATACTTCATTTGAGTTGTAATCTTGAATTGGTTTAAATCATCCAAAACAAGACATCCTTGTTAGTGTTCTTGTGGTAAGAACACAGTTGGTTGATTCTAGGTGTTGAAGAGAGTGGTGCTCTTCATTGTTGTAAGAAGATTGTGGTAATATTCATAGGTGGTGTTTTAATACGAGTGTGGTACTCTTCAATGTAAAGCTTGTAATAATTTGGTATATATTAATATATTTTTTCCTTTTCGAAATCCATTTGGACATAGCGGGTGGTAGAGCATTAGGCCCTAGGTGGGTTGAAGCTCTATAAATCTTGTGTGTTGTTTATATTTCTGCACTTTTGTTTTGTTCATCATCTTCACATTCGAAAAAGAGGGCGTAAATCGAAAAATCGGGAAAATCTATTTACCCCCATCTAGATTTTCGTAGCCAGAATTGATATATATAAAATCTATTTTTGACTTCAAGATTTTTGTGTGACTTATTTATTAGTTTATTTACGTATAGTAATTAGGCGGATTTAGTCTTGAGTAGGGGTGTTCATAATTCAGTTAACCGACCGAACCGAACCAAAACCAAAAATTCGGTTCGACCAAAAACCGAACCAAAAAATTCGGTTCAATTTTTGGTTTATCATTTTTAATATTTTCAGTTCGGTTTTAGTTTTATGTTTCGATTAACCGAACTGAACCAAAAACCGAACTACTCTTTTTTCTTTATGTTATTTATATCAACTAAGTTTGATCGAAAGTTAGTTTATGTTCTATTAAATGATGACTGCAATTAAATTATGTCCAGTACAATGATTTATTTTCATGAAAAGTGATGAACAACTCCATATGAAATGAGCTATATGCGTTCCAAATCCTCTTAGTTCTTCAGGTATTTATTAAAATATATCATCTCATGCTTCTGCATATAAGTCTCTAGCGGTGCAATTAAACTGGGAGTATCTCACTGGGGGTTTTTCCAGCAAAATCCATTGCTGCATTCATTCATTCTGAGAGTAGAAACAATGTGGTGTCTAAATCCATTCGAAAATGTTCAAAATCTCAAGAAATTTTACTATTGAAAAAGTAAAGAATTGAATGAATTATTACTACCAACGAAAATTTAAAATTTTTAAAAAAATTAATTAAATTTTGGTTTGACCGAAAAACCGAACAAAAAACCGAAAAAAATTCGGTTTTGACCGAACTGAACCGACTAAACGGTTCGGTTTTCAGTTTTGTATTTTGACCAACTGAATTTTCGGTCAACTGAAATTTCGGTTTGGTTCGGTTCAGTTTGAACAAATGAACACCCCTAGTCTTGAGTTAATAAACCCTAGAGTCCCTCTATTCAATTATTATTGTAGTCTTTAATCTGCATAAGCCTAAGAAGTGTGAGTTGGAAATAAGCACTTTGATTTAATATAGCTTTGTAAAATTAAGTGGGATTAAAGTTGTTAGTTTATCAGATTCAACTTGGTCAATTTTTGGAAATATTAGAGTTAAGTTGTTGATATGATTTAGATAACTTTTGTTTCAATATAGGGTAGTAGTTTAATGTGGGGTTTAAATTACTTAAGTTTTTGAATTATTAAATTTTGGGTTAGAAATTAGATATAAACCGTAAAAGAATTATAACATGGATAAATACCAAAAGTTTCGCAGAGTATAGATGTGATTACAGATATGAATACATTTACAATCACATGTAGCGGAATTTCGAAAACAAAAACAAGACACAATATAAAAAAATTTATCTACAAGTCAACAAGCTTGTAGATGTACCAATATGGTAAAACTTTCCACTAGTAAAATCATTTTGATTCCGTATACAAAATACTAAAATCAACTGGTAAAAAATCAACGAAAACTCATATCTAGAGTAGATATGATCTATATAATTCAACTCATCGAACAATAGACATGTGTGGACTACGTTAATCACAATACTTAAAACAATGGATGAAAAAGCTAACAAACGCAACTGCAGGACTGAATGTTATCTCAGATGTAGTCACATTCGCATACAGTGCAGTAAGATAATAATAGACATGTGCTTGAATGACTCCTAATTCTCTCAGGTAACTCTGGTGTATTTCTTGTGTAATGATTGAGCACGTCCTCTTTCCTTTATATAGCAGTCCAAACCCTTCAAGGAGCCCTAACACAAGGAAAGAAGATATATACAAGTATATCACTTATGTTAGGAAATAAGATAAATATCAAACAGACCTAATATATCAATACCATATCAATATGATTTGTTTCCTAATCTAAAGAAGTCCTAATTATACCATAAGTCTAGAAAGACAAAACAATTAAAAACACAATCTTTTTAAATTTAGAAATTGCCTTAGGCGATTATTATCACCCTAACAATCTCCCCCTTTTTGCCTTTCTGGACAAAACACATATCAAGCACAAAACAGACAATCTCCCCCTCAATATAACAACTCCCCTTAAATATCATGCTGAGTAAAAATACTGAAATAGATGCAATCACATTTCAGGTCACATTTAGAACTGCAGCAAAAATAACATAAGAGAGTTTTATCAAGTTATCAACAACCAAAAGCAGATAATCCTAACTAGAGAATAGTTTTTAGTACATCCCGATTTAAATATCATAAAGTTCATTAGTGGACACATTCGTATCCATTTGTCCTTCAAAATTAAATTGAAGACCTTCATGGCCTTCACCCTGTTTAGCTATCGGTGCAACAACAACATATTGGGCTGTAGCAATTTCAGGAATTGGAGGATCATTCCTGGAGCCTCAGTAGCCATAACTCCCCTTCAACATTGCTTGGTCCAGCCTCAACATTAGCCAAATTCTCTCCCCCTTTTTGGCCAGAAAGCGAGCCAATGATATTTTGCAATTGAGAGAGGAAAGCAGTAAAATGAGCAATTTGGTGCTCAACAAAGGCCAGTTGTACCTGTAAGAAAGCCACATAAACAGGGACAGAGGGGATGTAAATAGAAATGTGAGCCGGAATGTTGCCAACATCCGGGATCACTTTCGAGGCCACATCTGGAATAGACTTAGGAACAGGGGCATCGACAGACGGAGAGGCAACATAGATAGGAGTTTCTGGCGCAGATGGGGAATCCCCTAGATACACAAGGGGCAAATCAACAATACGATTCTGAGAGCTGAGTAGGGGTCAAGAAACATGAAAGATCTCAGGGGGATTAGTGAAGCGGTCTCCCTACCTTGGTTCAAATCCTTGAGAGACCTGGATTTTATAGATAAGACTAGGGAATGGTAGAGACCAGGATTGGACTCACTGGTCGCAAAAATAGTCACTTCATCTAACGCCAATTTTCCAAAATTAAAGGGCAGCCCCTTCCCAATTTGATACAGAACTCTGGCATGGGTCTTAGTCACAATGGAATTGTTCTTTGAGGGAGACCAGTTTGCACAACAAATCTTGTGCAAAAATCCATAAAATGATGTAAGACGGGGAGATGTGAGTTTCTTAGGATGGGTAGGCCACTCTTTTTCATGGCCACCTGAAAGAAACTTGGCCATTTCATTAAAATCTAAGGGAACCTCACCCTCTTCAAAGTCAGGCATATCAAAGAATTGATTGATCACTGAAGGATTGAACTGATAAATCCGATTGCGAACAAAAACCTTGCCATACTTAGGAGACCATCTAACAACAATTCTGGTGGACATATTGGGATAAAACTCACAAACTACAGTGTCAATATAAGGAAAAGCAGTATCAATAGTGGTCAACAAATTCCATTCCTCAAAAAATCTATTCAAATTATACTTGGCAAAATGCTCATAATCTCGACATTTCTCATCAATAAAAGCTCGATAAATTAAAGCATGGAACTTGGAGGCTGCAGCAGCTGTGTAAAATAATTCAGAATGGGCTCTCCCAACATCGAACTTAGAGTCAGATGTGTCATCGGATGACATCACATCTTCATATGCATCTACATCAGCAACCTCTTTTCGTTCTTCAGCCATCAATTTATTTGTTAGATTTTGATGATACCATGTAAAACTTAGACTAGGAAGTTAGCACCCCATTTTCCTTGTAATTATATATTGTAATATATAGGACTAAAAGAGCTGAGTGAAGTCAGCTAAGTCAAGAATGCAAGAAGTCAATTGCACACTAGAGTGAAGACTCTACTGTGTGTCAGCTGAGTATGGCCAAGAAGGAAGACAATGACTCGACTAAAGGAGAGCCAGGTGAGGAACAACTGTGTGAGGATTGAGGAAATGTTAGTCAAGTCAATGAAAGAAGCCAAGTCTATCAGTTGAAGTGATAGTTGAGTCAATCTTATGATTGGAACATACTCAAGTCAAAAGGGGTAAAGGCAGCAATCAAGTCAAGACAACTGACATTGATTCGTTGGAAGAAGTCAAGAATATTACTTGATATAGTAATATGTCCAAGCTGCCAGGTCTTAAAGTGTTTGGCCCAGAAACATGTAAAAGCAATAAGCCAATGGGAAACACTGAAGCTTGTGTCAAACCATGTAAACCTGCGAAGCCATTTAATACGAGGAAGGGTCAACATCACAAGTGCTGCAGACCAAGAAAAGACAAGCCAACGAAGAATAAATGTCATTTGAAAATAGACTATCTCTTCAACGGGAAAATTTTCAAATGAGCACTATAAAAGTCTGAGGAAGCATTTTCAGAAAATGTTACCTGAACCTAGCATAAACGAATCAAGCTATTGTCAAGCAAGCATAAACTGCAATATTCTCGAAGCTTATCATAGAATTTTGCAAGCCTAAAACTCGAAAAAACTCAATCCAACACACGTTGTGAAGGAAAGATAACTTCAACCAGTTGAAGAGGAAACATTGAAGAACAAAAGAGGTCTACTCTCCAAGTTGAAGGAGTTTTAGAAATGTTCAAGGTCGAACCAGGAGATTCAAGTTTGTTGGAGGACTGTGTGAACAAATCCAATGACTTGAAGGGAGCTGAAGTAGCAAGGCAAATATCTTGTGAAGAAGCTGAGTCGCAGGAGAAGCCAACTGTGTGATCAGGGCTGTCTCTAGACTGAGAACTACTTTCTAACTTGATCTGTTACCTAGTGGATTTCTCCAGGAGTTGGAGAAGAGTGGATGAGGAATTACCTCATCCTCGAACCACTATAAAAATTACTTGTGTCATTTTACTTTCAATATTTACTTTCTTGCATATATTTTTATATCTACTATTAGTTAATTTGCTAATCCAACTGATAAATAACAAGTGCTAAAACAAGTGTTAAAAACGAGCTTTAATCAAACAAAAGGGTGTTAAGTCTTCCGCTGTTAAAAACCAAATCAACTAAAGTTAAATGTTAGCTTAAACAACCAAGTTATACTATCAACAGCTCTATTGAGTCTATTGAGTGGGTAACATAGCTGAATATCCAACCTAGTTGTCCCCCAAGGACACAACTGATTTGAGTCAACTCTGTTGAAATTCTTAAAAAGACTAAAAGTCAAAATCTGGTAAGGTTTATTCAACCCCCCCTCTAAACCTTACACCACACCCCTTGGGACCTACAAGTGGTATCAGAGCAGTTGGTTCATTGAGCCTTCCGCACTGGTTACTGAACTAGATCTCAATCTTTCTCAAAAGGTTTAACACTTGTGTTTTCAAGGTCTTTCATCTTTAAAAAGCAAAGTTATTATCATGGAAGCAAATCTAACTCGTATTCCAATGTTTATTGTGGAAGAGTTTGATGACTGGAAGATTCGTATGCAGACTCATCTATCCACTTTACACGATGAAATATGGCTTGTGATAGAGGATGGTCCATTGGAAATACTCAAAGTCAATACGGCTGTAAGAAGAGCAACTGCAGCAGAAGGAGAAGGAGCTGCTGAAGCTAGACTAGCCATGGTTGAAAAACCACGCACTGAATGGACAAATGAAGATAGAAAGATATATAACCTGGGCAATGTGGCCAAGGATATACTCTACAAGACGTTGGACAAGGCAATGTTCAACAAAGTCAAGTCTTGCAAATGAAGGATCAGAACAGATTAAGGAGAATAAGTTAACTATTGCTGTTCAAAAATTTTAAAATTTTAAAATGCTTGCAGGTGAGAGTCTGGATCAGCTGGATGCCAGATTCACAGAGATAACAAATGAGCTTTCAACTCTTTGGAAAGAGTACACTCAGAAGGAGATGTGCATGAATATATTAAGAGCCCTCCCAGCTGAATGGGAAATGAAGGTCATGGCCCTGAGACACTCAATGGACCTCTCAAGAACATCCAATCATGAGCTATTCTCAGACCTCAAAGCTTATGAGTTTGAGCTGAGAAGGAAAGAGCAAGAGGAAATAGCTGTACCCAAGACAACTGCATTATTGGCCAGTGATGGGAAGAAAGCTGAGCCAAAGGAGACCATAAACCTCCAGGAGACATTTAGCACCTTCTAAAGCAAGGGAGGACAGGCCGCCCGAGAGAGCTGAAAACCTGTGTTGGAATTGCAGACAACCAGGACATTTTGCTGTTGACTGTTCCTATCCACCAGTCAACAAATACAGAAATGAGGAAGAAAGAAGAGTCTTCAGAGAGAGAAGACAAGAAAAGAAGAAGGCCATGTTGGCTGCTGAGACTACTGAGCCAGCCAAGTGCAAAGAAGTAGTACAATCAGATAGTAGTGAAGCTGACTACTCAAGTGATACAGAGGAAAAGGCTTTGATCTGCCTCATGGCCAAAGAACAAGTCCAAGAAGATGAGGTACATTCTAACTCATCTCATTCTGATTCAAGTGACAGTGACTGTGATACACACACTTCATCACCCACAGATCTTTATGATTCATTAGGCAAAATGATGAAAGATTTTGAGCACATTAAGACCACACACACACTTTTGAATGAGGAAAACATCCAGCTTAAAAGACACAACTCAGAGCTGACAAAAGAGCTGAGTACTCTAAGTCACATAGCTGATGAGAACACTAAGCTGCAGGCTGAAAATGCCAAAATCTCAGCAGATTTAGCTGCTACTAAGAAAAGAGAAAAAGATCTTAAAAATGTGATTGCCTCATTTAGAAAAACATCCAAATCATTGGATGAACTTATCATTACTCAAAAAGAGTGTGGAAACAAGACAGACATAGGATTCAATTTCTTTGTGCATAGTTAAACTCCAAGAGTGATTTTGGAAAAAGGATCTTCAAGCAATGATAGAATCCAAAAACCCAAAACACTAAATGATGCACCCACATTCACACCAAAGCACAATCACAATCATACTGGCCTTGGTTACAAAGGAAAAGGAAAGAAGCCAGTAGAGTATGTTGAAAGGACAGTTGAGAAGAAATTCAGACAGGTTCATCATCAGACTCCTAACAGAAAATACTCTGTAAAAGCCAAACAGAGCTACCAAAAGCCCCAGAAATTTCATCAACGAAATACATATGATGGAAATGGTAGAAACTATCCAAACCAGTTGATTGGAATAGTGTGAAATATCAGCAATGACCTATGGGATACAAGCTAAAATGGCAAAGACCTCAACCTTAGCAAAGGTCATTCCCAAGGTAAAAGAGCTATTATCAGCACACTCATGCACCCAAGCACTACACTCAGAAATTTCACAACTACCCCAAGAAAGCAGTTGCTAAAACAAACACAAAGGCATACAAACAAAAGAGACAGTTGTATGATCCTAAAACCCCCAAGCAATTTGCTAATGTGCATTATGATTATGGTACTAATAGATGGCAACCTCTTAGAGTCAAATCATCTGACTATAGGTTGGTTGGAACATCTTATAGCACTAACCCCCCAGGACCCAGGCAAGTATGGGTACCTAATAATTGATTTTCTTGATTGCAGGTTCAAGGAACAACTGAGTACCAAGGAACCTGATACATGGATAGTGGTTATTGCAGACATATAACAGGAAATAAAAGAAATATGTCAAGATTCAAGGAGATCCAAGGTGCTAAAGTCATATATTTGGAGGAAATGAAGCTCCTGGGGAGATCAAAGGCACATGATCCATCAAGAAGAATATATTAGAGATCACATATGTTGCTTATGTTGAAGGTCTCAACTTCAACCTGTTAAGCATCAGCCAAATATGTGACAAAGGCTACAATGTAGGATTCAACTTGGGGATATGCCAGATCAAAGATACTGAATCTAATGAAATTGTGCTACAAGGAACGAGACAAAAGAATATGTATGTAGTGGATTGGTCTACTACTACACCAAGCACATGTTTGCTAGCAAGGAGTACAACCGAATCCAGTTGGCTGTGGCATAAGAAGCTGAGTCACCTGAATTTCAAGACAATCAACAATCTTGCAAGGAGTCATCTTGTGGAAGGATTTCCAGACTCAGTGTACAAGAAAGAAAGCATATGTGATGCATGCCAAATGGGAAAGCAAATCAAATCATCATTCAAGGATAAACCAAGTCCTTCTTCAACCATGATATTACATCTGTTGCATATGGATTTATTTGGTCCAATTGAACCAACTAGCATCAGTGGAAAAAATACACCTCAGTGGTGGTGGATGATTATTCAAGATATACATGGACAATTATCATGTATAAAAAGAAGGAAACTCTACAGAAGTTACCTCAACTGATGAGAAGAGTTCAACATGAGAAGAGTCAAACCATTATAAAAATAAGATCTGACAGGGGAACTGTGTTTGTCAATGGGATTATAACTCAGTATTGTGTTGAGAATGGTATTGCTCATGAGTTATCAGCAACAAGGACTCACAACAGAATGGAGTAGCTGAAAAAAGGAACATAACTCTCAAGGAAGCTGCTAGGACAATGTTAGCTGAAGTTGGATTGCCTAAGAGATTTTAGGCTGAAGCCATAAATACAACATGCTATACTCAGAACAGATGCATGATTAACAGGCAATTGACCAAGACTCCCTATAGATTTGGACATGGAGAAAGCCAAATGTTGGATATTTAGAGATATATGGATGCAAATGCTTCATCCACAACAATGGCAAGGACAATTTGAAGGCTTTTGATGCTAAAGCTGATAAAGGTATCTTTTTGGGATACTCAGCTGAGAGTAAAGCCTATAAAGTGCTAAACAAGAGGACTATTGTCACAGAAGAATCTATCCATGTGGTTTTTGATGAACCTAATGTGAATGGAGAAGACATTGATGAGTTAGCTGATAAGCAAAATCAACCAACTATGCAGAAGAGTCCTTATATTGAAGCAGAAGTGAAAGCACTCAACCCTGATGATGATGAGATGCTGAATCTCAAAGACAACTGGAAGGTCTACAGCTGAATGAAGATAAAGAAGTTGTTCAAGAAAACTTAGCTGCAAGATGGTTGAATCCAGCAGACTTACTCCAACCTAATGTGAGATGGCTGAGAGACCATCCACCTGAGTTAATTATTGGAGATGTTAGAGATGGCATAAGAACCAGATCCAGAGCACAACATGAAGCAATGTTCACTTATTTTATTTCCCAAATAGAGCCTAAAGATGTGTCTCAAGCATTGGAAGACACACATTGGATTCAGGCCATGCAAGATGAATAAGCCACCAAAATGTTATTGGTATTAAGTGGGTATTCAGAAACAAAATGAACGAGGAAGGATCTAATGTAAGAAACAAAGCAAGATTGGTAGCCAAAGTGTATTGCCCAAGAAGAAGGTATAGATTTTGATGAAACATTTGCTCCTTTTCCCAGATTTGGAAGAAATAAAGATGTTTCTTGCTTATGCTGCACATAAGAACTTCACTGTATATCAAATGGATGTGAAGAGTGCATTTCTAAATGGACTGCTAGAACAAGAAGTCTATGTTGAACAACCTCCAGGTTTTGAGCAGAATACTATTGGAGATAAAGTCTACAAGCTCAAGAAAGCACTGTATAGATTGAAACAAGCACCAAGAGCATGGTATGATATATTGTCTCAGTTTCTAATTGACAATGGATTCACCAAAGGCAAGGTTGATAGAACACTCTTCAGGATTCAAAATGGAGAGAGCATACTGCTTATTCAAATATACGTGGATGATATCATTTTTGGATTCACAAACAAAGAGTTGTGTGACAAGTTCTCAAACCTCATGCAAGGTAAATTTGAGATGAGCATGATGGGAGAGCTGACTTTCTTCTTAGGACTTCAAGTCAAGCAATTGAAGGATGGAACCTTCATAAGCCAAACCAAGTATACAAGATATTTAATGAAGAAGGTTGGTATGGAAGAGAAGTCATAAGTGAAGATTCCTATGAATACATTAGTCAAGATGGACATAGATGCAGATGGCAAAGTTGTTGATCAAACTAGATATAGAGCCCTCATTGGATCATTGCTCTATCTAACAGCAAGCAGGCCAGACATCACCTTTGTAGTAGGTGTATGTGCCAGATTTCAATCTACACCAAATGAGAGTCACATGACTGCATCTAAGAGAATCCTAAGATATTTGAAGGGATGCCAAGAAGTTGGTTTATGGTATCCAAAGGAAGGAAGATTCAAGCTAGTAGGATACTCAGACTCATAATATGCTGGATGTAGAGTTGACAGGAAGAGTACTTCAGGTACATGTCAAATACTTGGAAATAGATTAGTTTCTTGGTTCAGCAAGAAACAAAATTCAATAGCTACATCCACAGCTGAAGCAACGTACATAGCTGCGGGCAGCTGTTATGCCCAAGTCTTATGGATGAGACAACAACTGAGAGACTATGATATTGAAGAAAGAGAAATTTCAATTATGTGTGATAACATTAGTGCTATTGCAATCACTCAGAATCCAGTGTTGCATTCAAGAACAAAGCACATTGATGTAAGATATCATTTTATAAGAGATCATGTTGAAAAGAAATACATCACCTTGGAATACATCTCAACTGATAAGCAGTTAGCTGACATATTCACAAAGCCATTATGTGAATCAAGGTTTGAAGAACTCATGAATGAGTTAGGGTTAATTGAGCTGAGTTAGGATACTCAGAAGACTCAATCAGTAGAGACAAAAGAAGAGAGAATGGAAAATGAGCAAGTTTCACATAACAACCTAGTCGGAAATCAACTGTACCGAGTTAGCTGACAATTGAGTGATCTTATGTGAAAAGAGAAGCAGAGTTAAATCACTTTGGATGAGAGCTAAATCATTTATGAGCTAAGTGACAAAAACGTAGTCGTTTTATTTGAGCGGGAATATTTTTAAAAATGACGTCAGCATAATTATGACTGTCAGTACAAAAGCTGCACAGTAAAAAATATGATTGGATATAAATGCTGCTGCATTTAATGTGGGGAAATTAATGCAGTTTTGAAGGCTAAATCTTGACTGTTGATTTTGATCAAAATTTTCAAATTCCAAAAATCGTCCTTTCAAGTCCCATATATACCAAAATTCATTTTCTCTCTCCTCACACAAACACTCCCGTCTTGAAAGCAGGAAGAAATTCTCTTTGCAACTGTTTGAAACCCTACCATCTAAGATCAAGTTTTTCGATATTTCACCGATCAATCTTTCTGAAAATGGCTGCTACTCATGATTTTTCTACGCTTTCTGAGAAGATCCACTCCTGTGCTTTAGTGGATTTCAAGGGGATGATCAAGCAGGGTGCTGATGAGGCCCTGGTGAAGAAGATTGCTGCAAAGTTTGAGAAGTCCGGTCTGAAGGACTTTCTCTCAATGGAGTTCACTCATACTTATTTGGAGGAGGTCGCCATGTTTTATGTGAATGCATAAGTGCATGACGATGAGATTCGCTCATCGGTTCACGGCAAGGACATCAAAATTCACTGCTAAGGACCTTGTTGAACACTGCTTTCTGCCGACTGAAGGTTTGAAGGACGTAGCCGAGAAGGACATGAACTTGGCTGCAGCTTGGAAGGAGATTGCGAAACCCGAGTTTGCTGTGAAAGCTGCCTATACAACTAAGAAGGAGTTTAACAAGGATGATTACCACAAGCTGATGGACATTGTGTCCAAGTGTGTAGACATGAAGTTCGGAAGCTTCAACCAGCTATCATGGACTAAGCTAATGGTGATGGCTGCTATCATGGAGGAAAATAAAGTTAACTAGGTTGAGTTCGTCTTCAGCCGAGTCTGTCAGAATGTGATCAACAAGTCCTTCAAGGAGGATGGGACTTTTGGTTGTTCCCTGGGGTATGGCCTAGTCATTGGCCATTTGATGGAGATTAGAGGGACCGCCTTGCGCCATGGGAAGCCCTTTCATGCAAATAAGAGGATGTTGAAGGCTAACCTATTTGGCGCACAGAAGAAAGCTCATGCAAAGAAAGCTGATACCAGTGAGGGGGAATCATCTAACACTGCAGAATATACAGCTGCGACCGCTCCAGCTCTCCCCCCTAAGCCTATTTTGAAGAAGAGAGCTGCGGCAACTAAACCTGCTCCTGCCCCATCAGCCAAAACCAAGAAGGGACCTGCCCCAGCAGTCAAACCCCAAGCACCTGCCCCCGCATCCGAATCGCATGCCCCTGCCCCCGCAGCCGAGACTGAGGAGGAACCCCAACTTCCTTCTCCAGTCGTGAAGAAGAGACGCACTGCCAAGTCTCCTAAGGCAGTTGCGTTGAAGAAGAGTGATATTGAAACACAAGCCTTTACCCTTGGAGAGCCTCAAAATGTAGAACCAGAGATTCCCCTGGTTCCCACAGAGCGAAGATGGTTGTTTAAGAAGTCAGAGCTAGAGAAGCCAGCCGAGTCCGGTACTCAACCGGAGAAGCCCAATGAGATTGATAATGCTCAAGATGAGCAGTCTCAAGAAAAGATTGATGAGACCCGAAGACTGCTGATGTAGATCAACAGAGTGTTGAAGACCCAGCTGTCTGGGAAACAGGTGTGCAGACGAAAGGAGCTAAGACAACCAAGACGCATGATGAAAATGTTGTCTCACCCCCTCAGACTGATGCTTTTGAACCTGAAGAGGATCAAGCTCCGTTGGCTACTATTCCAGAGGCCGGAGAAGATGATGATGATTTAATAATGTACTCTCCAGTCTATCCAGACATCCAACAGAGACTAAGGGATTGGAGAAGATGGAAGCTAGACTACTCCAGACAGCAGTTCGCTCACCCTGAGTTCATTGAAGAAGAGGAGGAGCTTCTAAACTTCCTTGGGAATGTGTCTGTCCAATATGCCCTGGATGAAGAGTTCTGCATGGATGCCCTCCGTGCTATCAGAGAGGATGAGAAGGAGAGAGCCCTGGAGAAATCGAAGACATGTATGCATACAGGGACCCATGAGCATCTTATGGAGTCAACTAACAGCAGCGATCTGGAGGAGATGGACCCAGCTGCGGCAGTTGAAAATGCCAAGTTACAATAGGCCGTTAAAGAATCACGAGCCATGCACGAGCATAATCTTTAAGAAGGTCCATGAAAGTCTTCCAAAATCTCTCCTCGATCTGATTCTTTGGGAGTGGCGCAGGAGATTGCAACTGTTATTGCTGCGACCACGTCCCCTGTGCATTCTCAAGATGGCTCTCAGAGGAAAGGCAATGAAGCTGAGAATGCGGGCACCCTAGCTAAGCCTACCCCCAAAAAAGGTGTTGAGACACTTGCTCCAACGGCTGACTACTCAATAGGAAACACAGTCGTGTCTCAGGAGCTGAGTAACCCCACTATCGTTCACTCAGCTAGTGCGCTAGTTGAGGGGGAAGCTCTCTCCACCACAGACTAGGTCGGAGGATGCTGTGGGAGACAACTCTACAAAGTTTGGAGGCAAAGGAGAGCAAACAACTGATAAGCAGAGTGAAATCAATGAAGCTTGAACGGTTGAGACTGTTCTAGCTGAGGTTTCTCTGAAATGCAGGCCGATAAAGCTGCTGATGTAGCTAAGGCAAAGGATGGGAAAGAGGCCACGAGAGTTGAGACTCTTGGCCATGAAAGTGCAATCCTATGAGTTGAGACTCAGAAGGATGCCACAGAAGACCCCAAGACAGCTGAGTCTGTCGAAAGGAAAGTAGAAGGCCCCACAACAGTTGAGGCTGCTGGGGGTAACGAAGGCCTAAAGGAGGTTGAGACTTCCTTAGGTAAGGAACCAGAACAGGAGAACATTCCTCAAGTAGAAGGAGCTGGTGAAGAAAAGGAGATCAGCGCCCTTCATGATTCCCAAGAACATATTGATACATCTTTTCAGGGATCAGAGGATGAAGCCGATTCCACACATCATGAAGATTCTACGCAGGACGAGGCTGAGGATGTTCTTAACTTATGGAGCAATGTTAGTGATAAGACAGCTCTGATGAGATTCAATTTTGATGATGAGCCATTGACTCAGGCCAAATCACACTCCGATGATGCTGTTAAGACAGCTGAGGACCAATTACCTCAAAAGGAAAAACCCACTGAGACCGACGAAGCTATTAAGACAACTGAGGCTTAGTCACCGAAAGATCGACATCTGATTGCTCAGTGAACACACTGCATAGGCTACCACAATTGCTACAGTAACGACTCAAACAACTCCATCGCAGGCTCCCACAGCTGCGTTATCTACCGATGATGCTGGCTCAACCGAGGCACAAAGAGCTGAAACTTTGCAATAAGAGAAAGGAAAGGCCCCCCAGCATGGACCTCCAGGGTACCTCTTGATCGAGACGATCTGTTTGAAAACATCTTCCCTTTCACCGTTGAATTTCCAGACATGGATTCTGAATCTGCCAGAGAATAGGAGAAATACACTGTGTAGGAAGAGCCCATAATTCCAACTGATACAATTGTGCCTATGGGTTTTGATTTCGATGCAGTGTGGCCGGAAGAAGAGCCGGCTTCCACAACTGAGTTTTGTAAGGCTTTCAAGAAGTATGTAATGAAATTGAAAAGAAGGAATGCCACCAAGCATCATTGGATCTTCGTTTGGACAACTGTGATGCAACTCTCAGCGCAGATATTCGAGGAGTTGTCTTACTGATGACGCCCGAGCCGAGCTGAACCAAAGCAATCCCACGTGGCCATTCAGTCAATCAAGATGTCAGCTGGCCAGGATGACTCTGATGACGTAAGCCGCCGAGCGGAATGATGTAGGCTACCGATCGAATGACGTGGCACAAACTGAGCTCGGCTTAGTAGAACAAAATCAAGCAGGTTCTTAAACAGACATACTGCCGAGCAGCACTAACAAAATAAGAGCAGTCTAAGATGACGTCAGTCAAACGGTCAAAAGAACATGCCCACAATAAAATAAGTCCTCAAAAGCAACAATATTCCCTCAAGGTCAACAAGATTCTCCCAACACACGGCTACTCTCACGCGTGCCGGAAATAACATCATTATTTTAATGTATAGCAACCAATCAGTCAAGTAATACACCCTACATGATACGCCCTACAATGGACAAGTGTCCCACTACCAATACAATACAATAATGATTAACCAATCATTGGATATAAAAGGGGCCTCACGGATTGTAATGAGGCAGGACAAGAAAAGACAGAAAATAGGAGAGGAAAAAAAGAGACAGTAGAAAAGAGAGAGTGAAAGAAAGACCAAGAAATCGAATTGTAATACACACAATGTTGTGAGCCGACCAGACACGCTCTGCTCGGTAAACTTAATAAAAAAGGCCGAATTAGCCCTTGTTTGATAGTCTTTCATTCCAATTTACTCCCCACGCCATTAAAAACTCCCTATTTTCCTTTGTTGACCCAAAAAGCACGTCAACAAATTTGCGCTAGAAGGAGGGGCACTCCAAAAAATACAGTGATATTCTCTTACTAGCTTGAAAATTTCCAATGAAAAAATTAACACGTTCTTTCCTCTTTAAAAAATGAGTGAGAACTCGAGAAACCTACAAAGGAATGATGACCTGCCTCATGGAACACAAGTTGGCCAAAATACCAACGGCCAAAATGCACCGCAAGCAGGAACTGGGGTCACAATTGCATCTCCTATCACGCAAATTTTCACTGACCCTAACTTCCTCCAACAAATGAGCCAAATATTGTCTCAAGCCCTTGCGAACCCCGAGCTTCAAATACCACCTCAACCCCAGGTAAATCCCCCTCAGGTAGATCCCCCAAGAAAAACTCAAAATCAACCCCCAATAAACCCAGACAATCAGGAGGCCAATTATCCGGGCCCTCAACCTGAGAACAGGAAACACAGGAGAAGGCAATGCGAGGACCCCCCCCCGAACACAGCGTGGTGGCCGAATCTTCTCCACCGCTCCATCCTCGACGGACCCGTTCCATATTTGCGGGATGCCTAGGACTGGACCCGGCTCGGGAATGACCTCAACGGTCTAAAAATTCGAGACTCCAATTCCCTAAAGACCAAGAACATCCCAGACCCAACCGAGCCCAGGGGCCCAACCCGGTCGACGAGCAAGAGGCAGAAATCACCCGCCTACGGAGACGGCTTAACGTGTTAAAAGAAACACCCGAAGGGGTTCGACAACATCCGGGTCCCGCCGTGAGATGAACGAGTGTGGCATCACCTTTTGCCCCCATATTGTAATGGCCCGCCTTCCAGATCGACGAAGTCCCCACAAACCAACACTAGTCTTTCCATGTAGCGCTTTGTCCTCACTCACGCGCACCTCGAGAGCAACTTCCCTGGGGGGTCACCCATCATGACATTGCTCCGGGCCAAGCACGCTTAACCCGGAGTTTTTACATGATGAGCACCGAGAAAAGAAGATGCATCTTGTTGATATGAGTTACCTATCAAATCTTTTAAGCTCTCCTCAATCGTATAGTCCCATACCTACGACATGTCTGAGAATCTCCTCTTCTTCGGGTGTGGGATCGGTTCATTCATGTCCCCCTCCACCTAGAAGCCTAACAGAGCCGCACCTTGTCTCTTTTATCGATCACTCCCGCCCTCTTCTAAGCGGGGGCGTCACATGCCCAAAGAGTTTCCGGTTTAGTTCAAACACCTTACTAGGAGAGGTCCCGCTCGATACCATCCGTAATGGCCCGCCTTCCGGATCGACGACTATCCCCACAAACCAACACTAGTCTTTCCGGTCCGCGCTTTGTCCTCACTCACGCGCACCACGAGAGCACTTCCCGGGGGTCACCCATCATGACATTGCTCGGGCCAAACACACTTTTCGGAGTTTTTACATGATGAGCACGAGAAAAAGAAGATGCATCTTGTTGATATGAGTAGTACCTATCAAATCTTTTAAGCTCTCCTCAATCGTATAGTCCCATACCTACACGAAATGGAATCTCCTTCGGACCAGAAAGGTCCTTTTCAAGTTTGAATTTGCACGAACGTGAGTAGCATTGGATTAGTGAGCGGTGTGACTTTCTCAAGGATGGAGCTCTTTACTTGAAATTCTTCGGGTGTGGGATCGGTTCATTCATGTCCCCCTCCGCCAGCCGCCAGAGCCGCACTATTGTTTGTGCCTTCTTGCACGATGATCACTCCCCGCCCTCTTCGGCATTAGAGGCGTCACACATATTTTGGCAACTCCTATTCCGCGAAGTTCAAAGTTCCCAGATCGGACTATATGACGGAGAGACCAACCCTACTACCCATGTTCACAAATACTTGGCATGGATGGAGCGACATGCCCAAGCGACGCCATCCTTGGCCGAGCTTTCCCCCGACGTTAGGTGACCGAGCCCACCGCTGGTTCCGAACTCTACCACCAGGATGTATATATTCGTGGAACGACATGATGCCAGCTTTCAACACACACTATCTTGCCTCGAAGGTCCGCGAGTTTCTCCTCCAAAAGACTCTTTTATCAACATACAATAGAAGCGATGGACGAGTCATTAAAGAGTTACATTGCACGGTTTAACAAACAAATCTATGAAATAGAGGCTCGATGACGCAATGGTCATCGCGGCCGTAAGCGGGGCTTGCCCCTGGAACCCGATTTAATTAAGCCATCTATGAATTAGGGGCGAGCACTTTTAAGAGTTTCTCCTCCCAGCGAGAAAGACACATATGTGCCGAGGAGGTCATGGCCAACATTCCCGCCAAGCATAGACACCAAAATCATCGAAATGAACGTGGATGACAACTACATAGATTCGTGGATGACGGGGCCTTGAAGTAGATTGAGCGTGGATGACAACTACATAAAGCCATGCAACGACAACATTGCGGGATTCGGAGAGAGGAGAATCATCCCCGGGAGAGGTGGATCTATCCATCCGGATGGGCATAAATTTTAACAATGATAAGAGGACAATAATCACCACATTCAAGATAATCAATTCGGACTCGAATATAACGCCATCATCGGCCGCCCTCTGCTTTACTACTTGAAAGCACCTGTCTCGGTGTATCACTTCTGCATCAAGTTTCATACCTCAAGTGGGGAAGAAATTCATAAAGGGAATCAGAGAGAATCCCGAGAGTGCTCCTAAAGATCGGCCCATGGAGATAAATGTTGTAGAGGGACGAAAAGTCCGAAGAAGAGCAAAAGGAATGAATATATGCATCGGACCATGGAGATAAATGTTGGCGAAAAGTTCGAATATATTGAATACCGGTCGAGAAAATCAAGTCATGGAGACCGAAACCGACCCGAAAAGGAACTGATAGAATAAGAAGAATTACTCCAGAAAAAGGAAGGACAGAGCAAGAAGCGAAAGCATGCCGAGCCAGTAGAGGAGGTCGACATAGTAGATGTCGATAAGCAAGACAGGGAGTGGAAACTCAAGATCGGTCACAATCTACAAGATCCACTCCGATCAGAGCTCATTGAATATCTGAGCAATAATCTAGACGTCTTCGCATGGACTCACGTTGACATGCCCGGCATTGACCCCAAACATGCCTGCCACCATCTAAACATCGACCTCACCTGCCGACCAGTGGTTCAGAAGTAGAGAAAGTTAGGCCCAAACAGACAGGTCGCATTGGAAGCCGAAGTCAGTAAACTCTTGGATAACAAATTCTTCCGGGAAGCACTTTACCCGCGGTCGGTAGCCAACCCCGTACTAGTGAAGAAGAGAAGCGGATAGTGGCGTCTTTGCGTCGACTTCACAGACCTGAACAAAGCATGCCCGAAAGACAGTTACCCTCTCCCAAACATAGACTACATGGTCGACGCAACAGTAGGCCATGAGTTGATGAGCTTCATGGACGCATATTCAGGCTATAACCAGATCCGAATGCATCTAGACGACGAAGAGAATACTTCCTTCTACTCAGCTAGAGGAGTCTACTGTTACAAAATGATGCTATTCGGACTGAAAATACTGGGGCGACCTATCAGAGGTTAGTCAATAAAATGTTTCAAAAGCTGATAGGGCGCACCATGGAAGTCTATGTAGATGATATGCTTGTAAAATCACTATCTGTTGTTGACCATCTACATGATCTCAATGAAATGTTCAAAGTCTTACTCGAGTACAAAATGAAGTTAAATCCGAAAATATGTACGTTCGGGGTCGGCTCACGAAAAGTTTTGGGATATATGGTCAGCCAAAGGGGAATCGAGGCCAATCCAGACAAAATTAAGGCCATAATCGATTATGAACAACCTAACTCAGTAAAGAAGGTGCAAAGCTTGACGAGATGCCTAGCCGCTCTGAGTAGATTCGTCTCGAGGTCAACCGACAAATGTAGGCCTTTCTTCAAAGTAATTAAGAAGAACAAAGGCTTCAAATGGATAGACCAAGCGCAGGCAGCATTCAACGCACTCAAACAACATTTGACGACCATCCCAATTCTACAAAAGCCGACCCGAGGCGAAAACCTGTACCTATATCTCACTGTGTCCGAATATACCGTCAGCTCGTAATCCTTCGGCTAGATGGATCGACCCAACATCCAGTTTATTAAGTCAGTCAGGCCTTACACAATGCCGAGCTACGATACCCCCCAATGGAAAAACTAACGTACACATTGGTCATCTCCTCACACAAATTGAGACCATATTTCCTGGAGCACAAGATTATTGTATTAACCGAGCACCATTAAAGCAGATCCTGCACTGACCTGACACTTCAGGTCGGATGATCAAATGGGCCATCGAGTGAAGCCAATTCGAGATTTGATACGAACCAAGGACAACTATTAAGGCACAAGCCCTGACAGACTTCATCGCAGAATTCACCCCACCCTTCCAAGTGGAATTTAGTGAAGAAGAAGAATGGAAGCTGTTTGTTGATGGCTCCTCCACCATAGACCGAGCAAGGGCGGGAATTGTCCTAACTAACCTAGAAGACAAGTGTTTCTGCTCAGCCATCCGATTCAATTTCCCCGCAACAATTAATGAGGCAGGATATGAATCATTACTGATGGGATTGGTGATGGCAGCCTCCATGGGATTGAAAAAACTACTCACCCACAGCGACTCTCAATTGTTAGTGAATCAAATTACCGGGAATTACGAAACAAAGGAGCCAAAGATAGCCCGATATTTAGAGCTCGCAAAAAACAAAATTTCGCAGTTCAAAGCGGAAATAGTACACATCTCATGGAGTGAGAATGCTCAGGCTGAAGCCTTAACCCGATTGGCATCTAGCTCAGGGGCCGACCAGATCAAAAAGGTCACGGTTACTCATTTACCCACTTCATCACTAAACATCAACAAGATAAAAGCCAACGAAGGAGCCGAGTCGACATGGATGACCCTAATCATTCAATACTTGGAGCACGGGATCCAGCCAGAAAACAAGGCCAAGGCCCGTACTCGTAGATCCAGGGCAGCTCGGTACACCATGGTGGATGGTGTCCTATATAAGCGAGGATATTCAGTCCCACTGCTCAAATGCTTATCAGAAACCGATGCCGAATTCGCTCTACGCGAGGTACATGAAGGGATCTGTGGATGCAGGAGGTCAGACACTGGCACACAAATTGATCTGGCAAGGATACTACGGCCATCCCTAAAACAAGATGCGATCTCGATGGTAAAGTAATGCGAAAAATGTCAACGATTCGCTCCGTAGGCCAGGTACTATCCCGAACAACTCACTTCAATCTTCAGCCCTTGGCCTTTTGCCAAATGGGGAGCCGATCTCATCGGACCACTCTCTACTGGCAAAGGGGCGTCAAGTATGCCATAGTCGCGGTGGACTACTTCACCAAATGGGCGAAGCAGAGCCTGCCATAGTCGCGGTGGACTACTTCACCAAGTGGGCCGAAGCAGAGCCTTTAGCAAAAATAAGTGAAGAAAAGACCACTAACTTTATGTGGAAATCAATAATATGCAGATTTGGGATACCTCACTCAATAGTAACGGACAACGGGAAGCAATTCGATAACAAAAATTTCGAGCTTTTTGCGAAAGATTTCATATCAAGAACCACTTCTCCACTCCATACCACCCGCAATCAAACAGACAGGTTGAGGCGGTAAATAAAATTCTCAAACATACATTGAAGGCAAGATTAGAAGAATTTAAGGGAAATTGGCCCGAGGAGTTACCCGGTGTATTGTGGTCTTACCGAACAACACACCAAGCTGCCACAGGGGAAACACCCTTCTCATTAGCTTACGGAGCCGAGGCTGTTATTCTTGTGGAAATCAGAGCCCCAACATTCAGAGTTGCAAATTTTGATGAAGAAAAGAATGAGGCCGCCATGAGAGCCTAGCTAGATCTATTGGAAGAAAAGCGATGTAGTGCCGAGATGAAGAATGTTATATACAAACAAAGAAGTGAAAGGTACTACAACTCAAAGGTGAAAGAAAGGAAGTTCCTAGTTGGTGACTTGGTCTTAAAGAAAGTCACTGGAGCCGAGCCCACTCCGTTAAAATCGACCTGGGAAGGCCCGTACAAAATTAGCAAGGCTTTATCGAATGGCGCATACGAGCTCGAATATTTAAGTGGGGAAATTCAATCATCCGTGGAATAAAACCTACTTAAAGAAATATTATCAGTAAAGCCTGGGATTTCTGGACATTTTACTTGATCCATTTTCCTAGATGTTACTCCAACACAGTGTAGATGTTCTGAAGTGATAATAACAAGCTCAGTATGGTTCCTGTCAACCCTGGGCATTTGACGAGAAATTAAGTCATTTTTTCATCTGATATTCTGTGAGCTCTCCTTAAAGATTACCTTCTATTCGCCTCGGCCAAGCCCCGAGTACAGTCCTATTCGCCTCGGCCAAAGCCCCAAGCGCAGACCACTCAAAAGACTCGGTCAAAGCCGAGCACAAAATCTTGGAAATGATTCCACTCAAAAGACTCGGTCAAAAACGAGCCCAAAATCTTGGAAATGATTTCACTCAAAAGACTCGGTCAAAACCGTGCACAAAATCTTGGAAATGATTCCACTCAAAAGACTCGGTCAAAACCGAGCACAAAATCATGGAAATGATTCCACTCAAAAGACTCGATCCAAACCGAGCACAAAATCTTGGAAATGACCACTCAAAACACTCGGTCACAACCAAGCACGAAACTTGCTGAAAATATGAAACCGAGCAAATATGAAACCGAGCGCAATACTTGGTGAAAATAAGTGTTTAAGCACTCAATTTACCATTCATACATCTATTCAAAAGAAACTAAGCCCAACACTTGGCAAAAAATCTAACATGAAAAGTACAACGGAATAAATAGACAGCTGAAAAAGAAATTCCATTCATCAGCAAAATATTTACACCGGGGGCCGAAGCCACATACATTAAAAGGCCTGAGGCCATTTACATCGCAAACAAAGGACAAAAAGAAAAAACACCTAAGGGGGGGAGGATGGATCCCAGTAGGAGGAGGGATTTCAACCGGGTCACTAGAGGCCACTTCTTCTTGAGTTGGGGGAGCATCCTGCTCGTTGACAGTATCAAGAAACCGAGTGTGGAGAGCATCCAAATCCGCGTTCAGGTGGTCGAGCTCCTTCTCTAACTCGGCCACGAACTTCCCTCCTTTCAGGTCTTGGAGGATCTCACCAATGCTAGTCGCATGCCCACAAGTCAACATGTAGGCATACTCCTCCGAGTCCTTATAAGCACGGACGGCTTCCACCCGAGCTTCCTCTACCCGCTTGAGGGAGGCTTCTTCCAACTTCTCCCGGACCTCGGCCTCGCACCTCTCTAGCTCCCCGGCATGAGTAGCAGCCGCCCTTCTCAGCTCAACGATATCCGTACGAAGTTCCTCCTCGGCTTTCCGTGCTTGATCTTGCTCGGCTCTTGCCTGCGCAACACTCTCTTTCGTGGCATGGGCCGCGACCACAGCCTCATTAGCTTGAGTCTCCAAGGACTCCTAGACCCCAAGCAAAGTGGCGTGAGCATCCTGGAGATCGATGTGTCGCCTTTCCATAGCGAATTGGGCCTTTTCTTCCCATCAAGTTTCCTGGCAGAACTGCTCAATGCCCGTTGTCCAGGCACGGGCCGGTACATTCCTAGCCGCTCGACCGGCCTCGGCAAGGCTGCAACCAACTTCTCGGTGGGCGTGGAGCATTGGCAAACTCCACAAACCACCTAGACCACGAACCGGCCATACCCTCGTACGCCTCCTCCCTACCATGGTTCGGAGGGATGAAATGGCCTTCTCGCCCCAGGTCATTAGAGAAGACTTGTTTTGCTCCACCCACGGGGATATGTACCGGGGGTACCCGTGGGGTAGGACCGGTCCACTCGGTCTGCCCGGGCTCATTGATGACCACTCCACCCCTTCTCCTCCTCTGCAGTGAGGGTTCCTCTTCTTCCTGTTGCCCTCAGTTGGGCACTTGGCTTGCCGAATCTCCTCCCTCCTTGCCACCTCGGCATCGACTATCGGGCCCACGGTCGCCCCAGCTCCGCGGGCAGCAGTTTGTCTCACCCGATGAAGACGTGCAAAGACGTCCACTCCTGGGCCTGCAACGAATTAAACCAAGTGAGAAAAAAGGCGAAAATCAAAGGAAAAAAGAATTCCAAGATCATATTTTAAAATAGACATGTACCTCGGGCCGTAGTCTACCCTGGCCGTTCGGTCTCCGGAGTCCGCTTGGCCGCTGAGGGCACTTGCCCCTGAGGGGTGGGCCTCATTGGAGATGGCCCAGTTTGACCTGTTTGAACTGGGTGTCGCCCCAGCTCGGGGGTCCTACTCTGCTCGGCTCTCGGCGGGCTCCTCTTTCCTCGTTCCACCTGAGCCTTCTCTTCCTCCTCGGCGTCCAACTCGGTCGGCAACATTGGATGCAAATCGGCTTGCGACAATCTCCTCTCGGTAGCCAGATCTTCAATTTTTCTATCAGACCTGGCTGTGGCCTGGATGTTCTCCAGCCTATTAATAAAAGAATTGGAGAGGCAGCTTGGAGAGGGATGGTTCCCTGCGTAAAAGAACGCGAAAAAAGATTTCTCAATAAACAGAAGAAAAACACACAAAAGGAAAGGAGAAGGAAAGGAAATAGAATGTACTTACGGAAGTCATAACGGAAGTCGACGGAGGGAGCAGGATCGATCTATCCTCCCCCTGGCAAGCCTACCACTCGCCACCGATCCAAAACCACTTCTCCTTCCACTCCTTCAAAGATTGTGGAAGGTCGAGAACCAACCCATCAGGATACCCAGGACAAAGTCTATACGTAGTACCACCCGACTGATTTGTCTTTGGCCTAGGGTCGCTGGAGTCGCTTTCCAGACGAAAAGCTCGTTTAACTCCTCAAAATGGGGCCGTTCATACCCCTCTTGGGAGAAAAGAATCAAAAGCCCGATAATCTGACCCTAGGTGAGCGGATGAACCTAGGATATTGGAAGGCCCCACTCCCGAAACCACTTCGTGATTAGCCTCGGCAAGGGGAATCATAGCCAATACAAAAGGTCATGGGCGTACACGGCTATACACCCCTCTGGTGGATGCTCTGGCACTTTGGCGTGGTTCGGCAGCCAAATATTCACAGACTCTAGGATGATGTGCCTTTCGTGCAGGGCGTCCAACTCCTGTTGCATGATCATGCTGGCCTGGTCGTTCTGATCGGAGTCGGTCCACCTTCCAACTACACGCAAAGGAGGACCACCACTTGGCCTGGGATCCCCGTCCATGTGCCCGGCCAACCCCGGGCCACCTTGATTACCCCTAGCGGACTCGGCGGCCCTGGCACCCACACCCTCTAGTGCCCTGACTTCCTCTTGATCCCGGTTCTCAGGTTCCATTTGCTCCCCCGGGATGTCTTCTCGATGACTCGAACTCTAAACTGATTCAGTCGGTTCCTCTTGTGGTAGACCTATCTTATACACTATGCCCTCGCGAAAAATAGTGACGGGCGTTGGATAGAAGATGGTATGCATCTCTTCCAATGGAACCTCGACCTCAGGATTGGATAGGTTGATGATGTTTGGGCTTGCCGCTGATAATTCTCTCACTGATGAAGAAGGAACAGAAGGATCAGATGGAGGGTCCTCTATTTCAACATCAACACTACGGTTTTGATTTTGGCTATCCTCGGAATCAGACTTGATTTTGAAGAAAAACGTAAACAAAAGATGATAGAAAGAAAAAAATTGAAAATACCTAAATGTTCTTGACTCTTGTACTCTAAGCCGACACGAAAATCATGCTCGGTCTCTCTGGATCTTTGCTTTCGGAAGATGGTAGATGCGAAAGTATGAAATGAAAGAAGAATTGGGTATTTATAGGTATTTATAGGTTAACGCTCCATCCCAAGAGGCACGTCATTTCGAAATTCAAAAGTGCGAGAAAATGCCACATCCCCCCGTAATGAATGATCGTGTCTCGCGTTTTTCGTGCGAGAATGGTCCAATAAATGAATGTCGGCGTGTCGCCGCCATCACAACACCCAATTAATATGCCGTTTCAAAGCATTTAATGACGAATGACACGGTATCAATGATCAAGACTTTTAGGGTTTCTTTTTCTTCATTAAAGAAAATTACAACAACACCTTGAAGAGCACCACACTCTTCTTTAACACCACCTTTGAGATTACCACAATCTCTTCTTGAAGATTACCACAATCTCCAACGGCACCTTGTGAAGATTACCACAATCTTCAACTTGAAGAATACCAAATTCTTCAACACCTCAACAAGAAGATTACCACAATCTTCTTACACCTAACACCTAGATCACCCAGTGTGTTCTTACCACAAGAACACTCACAATGATATCTTGTGTTGAATGATAACCCAAAAATTCAAGATTACAACTCGATAATGAATTATACAATTGAGTGCAAGTGTAATCAAGAATAGCCTAGACCTCAAGGATGTGAAAGTGATAAGCTAGGCAATTTACAACAAGAATAATGACAATAGAAAACCAAGTGTTTGCTTGAGAATATCTTGTTGTGTTGTGTTGTTCTCTCTTATTGTTGTGCTTCAAATCTTCCTCTATTTATAGGAGATGATTGATACTTGATAGGCTCCTCTTGGAATCTGATATCTACAAAAAAATTGCAATTAAAATCAAGATTATAGCTGTTAGAAATCAATCCCACAAATTAAGGAAAAGTTGTCTGCTGCACAACGGTTAGAATTTTGCTGTCAAACTTAGGGCGACCGGTCGCGCACTAATAAGATTTGAAAAGAACGCAGCAAACTTTCAACAGGGTGACCGGTCCAAAGGGGGGCCGTGTCATCTCTAGTGCGACCGATCGCCCACCATGGTGACCGGTCACCCTGACCATTTTTAGGAGTTCGGGAGTTTGTTTTTTGTGAAATGCGTTCTGTGCTCTGTCGCCTCTTTGGTCGACCGGTCGACTCCTAAATGAAATGTTGTCCGATTTTTGTCGAAAATAAACCTCAAGAAATACTCCAAAAATTCGTAAAAACATTTTAAACCGATCGGGAGTATTTAGGACAACATTAAAAATATAGTTTTGATGAAATAACACATTAACACAAAAAGTGTTGTCGGATATAAATTCCAATAAATACTCCAAAAAATAGTAAAAGCATTTTAGACCAATCGGGAGTTTTAGGACAACATTTAGAAACATAGTTTCAATGTAAAAACCCATTGACATAAAATCCTTAAATGTGTTGTCCAATATTGTCGAAAATAAACTTGAGGAAATACTCCGGAAAATATTAAAACCATTTTAAATCATTTAGGAGTATTTGGACAACCTTTAAAAACATTGTTTTGGTATAAAAACAAAATCATCAAAATCATGATAAAAACATTTATCAAACAATCTCCCCCTTTTTGATGATTACAAACCAAAACAATTTTAACGAGGTCGATTTTGAAAACAAAACAATTTTACCGGTTAAAGAGAACTATCCGTTGTGAGCGACAACATTCCATGCAATATAAACACAAGGATGGGAGTAGAGATATTCAAACATATATAGCAAAAGCTCCCCCTATCAATATGCACAACAAGAGTAATGTAAAAGCAATTAACCACAAGCTAAAAGCTTAGCTTTTACATATTGATCTTAAGTACAAGAGCTTATAAGCTCCCCCTATCAACAAAACATCATTAGACAAGTATATGAGTCCATCATACAACAATTGGACTAAGTATAATGCACAACTTATGACTTCAGGAAGTCATAGCTTATAGTTTTTTTTGTTTAGCTTAACTTAGATTTTATGAGCTAATGAGCTTATAACCTGTTTCTCCCCCTTTGGAATCATCAAAAAGAATGTTAGCACGATAAAAACATCATATAATCATATCAAAGTGCGCAACTAAACCGATGTATCGAGCTATTTGAACAATGAAGCTTATAGACCAAATAGGAGGAAAGAGTCGATCATACAACTTGTAGAAGCTTATTAAAACTCATTTGATTTGCAAAACATGATCTCTATAAATATACAAGACTTTTGAAATCGAGAGAATCATGTAGGTGATGAATTTTTCATTGAGACATTTTATCGAACACTTGGCGGGTGTCAAAAATTGAAGAAGATATATATAGCCCTTGTAAATGCAATCAAGCCAAGTTTTTTTCATCACCAAATCAGTTTAAACATAATACAATATATCATAAATAACAATCTCATCACAAACATATACAAATTTCATTAAGAAAATACATATAGGCCAAGTTCTCAAGGGTTCAACCCAATTGAGATAAGGAAGTAGAATTCTTACCATTTAATCGGAAAAGACGAGCAATGATGATGATAATCGAGCCTAAATACATCCAAGATATGAAATGTATGCAATAAAACACATTTGAAGTGAAATGTGTGTGAATTTGGCGAAGGGGACGAAAAATGACCAAAAGAGCCAAAAATGGCTAAGTCTGGAAAACAGACGCATTTTAAACCAAAAATCCATTAGGCGACGCGTTCGGGGCATGGGCGCCGGTTGAGCAGTGGGCGACCGGTCGGCCTCGCCTGGCAGCCCCATTAGTTCAATTCTTTTCTGAAAATCCAAAATTTGATTCAAAAATCCGATTTTTCGCCCCTAAGTTTTGAAAACATGCAAAATGCAAACGTAGACCTCATTCAATATACATTATGTCATAATCAAGCTCAAAATGAGGTAAAATACTCGGCGGTTAGCGATTAAAAAGTCCGCGAGTTATCCTTGAGATGGAATTAAACACATCTCAAGTTTTTGTTAAACATGCAATCCCCTTAAAAAAAATTATCGAATCTCAATATGTTTAGTTCGATTATGACGAACCATATTTTGAAAAATTATTATCACTGGACTTGTTATCCCAAAAAATAATAACGTTTTAAAACTTTGGATGAACAAGTCATAAGAAGAAGTGCCTTACAAATATTTGAAAATTTCTTTTAACGGCACTTTAAAGAGATTTGTTGGGATTGTTTTAAATCGAGCACATAGACATAAGGCATATAGAATGTCGAGTCTAAGGAGTAATAAACGAATAAACATACCTCGAATTCTTTTGTCAATCAACATGCCTACCTCAACCTTTGTCAATTCTCACATTTGTGGCTATATAGGTTGAAATGGTTCTTTCTTCTTCAATGCCTCACTTCTTCTTTTGTGTGTGGAATATAATCACCTTCTTGGCATTGTTGAACTTGAATTCCAATGATCAAATTTGAGCTTCCCTCATCATGATCATCTTAGGTTCACCTTGCATTGACTTGGAAAAATATCTTGCACAAATATTTATTAGTAGCACCACAAATATTATTAACATAAATTTGCACAAGCAAACAACCTTGCCCTTTTTCAAAACAAGAAGTGTAGTATCAACTTTACCTTTTGTAAAATTATTTTGCAAGAATAACTAAGTCTATCAAACCATATATGGGGTACTAGTATCAACCGTACAAGGCCTTTTTATACAAATCATTTGGCCTAAAAATTTTAATTTCCGATAGACTTCTATTTGAATAAAACCATTTAGAAAATTGGATTTAACATCCATTTGGTAAAGCTTGAAATTTTCTCAAAACAAGAATGGGCAAGTAAAGTGCACTAATAAGATTTGAAAAAACGCAAAGCAAAATTTCAACGGGGGTGACCGGCCGGTCCAAAAGGGGGTCGGCCGGTCGCAAGCACTAATAAGATTTGAAAAAGAACGCAACAAAATTTCAACGGGGGTGACCGGTCGTGGGGGTCGGCCAGGTCGCCTAGGTGCGACCGGTCGCCACCATGGTGGTGACGGTCACCTGACCATTTTTAGGAGTTTTGGGAGTTACATTTTTTATGAAATGCGTTCCCAGTGCAGTCGCCTCTTTGGTTGACCGGTCGACCTCCTAAATGAAATGTTGTCCGATTTTTGTCGAAAATAAACCTCAAGAAATACTCCGAAAAAATCGTAAAAACATTTTAAACCGATCGGGAGTATTTAGGACAACATTAAAAATATAGTTTTGATGAAATAACACATTAACACAAAAAGTGTTGTCCGATATAAATTCCAATAAATACTCCGAAAAATAGTAAAAGCATTTTAGACCAATCGGGAGTTTTAGGACAACATTTAGAAACATAGTTTCAATGTAAAAACCCATTGACATAAAATCCTTAAATTTGTTGTCCAATATTGTCGGAAATAAACTTGAGGAAATACTCCGGAAAATATTAAAACCATTTTAAATCATTTAGGAGTATTTGGACAACCTTTAAAAACATTGTTTTGGTATAAAAATAAAATCATCAAAATCATGATAAAACCATTTATCAAACAAGAATGTGGGCTTTTGAAGTTGTGGGATGAGGTGGATGATTTGCTGGGGCTTCCAAAGAGATTTTTTATGGATGAAACAAATCTTGCCATGGAGAAAAGAATTCAAACCTGCATACAAAATTCAAACCACAAAACAACTTCGGAAATTGTGAGAGAGGGTGAGATTAAGTGTACTTGAGTGCCTGCAAATAAATAGGGAGGGATGAGGGTCATAATTAGGCACAATAACCGAGGTGCAACTAGTAGAGTTTATTTAGGAAATAAAATCTCATGGAATAATTCGAAAAATAAGGAGAGATGAATTTCTATAATTTCCAAACTCTAGTTCACAAAGTAACCAAATTATGTCAAATGTGATAAAGAAAGTAAGATCAAAAAGAAGATTTTCCCTTATCCTCCAAATCGGTTCAACCCACAAAATAAATCCATCAAGATTTTCAAGATTTTGGGAAGAGAAAAATATCAATCTCAGATTATATATTGAAACCAAATCTCAGCAAATAATCCAGTATCACCAGGACATGCAAAACCTAATATATGCCTAAACTAAAACAATCGCACAGAAGAGGAGAGACGTGTTGCAGCAATGGATATAGGTTCAAATGTCGTCACATTTTGAGTCACACCTGTACTAGCTGATTCAATGAATCGCAATCCAAAATCCCAGCTTTTCAAGATTTTTGAGTTTTCTTCAATTTTTCCAAGTCTCATGAGGAGTTAACCAAAAGGGAGATTTCACTCAAATACCATAGGTAGCTCTTTTTTTCATATGATCATGCCTTTTTAAACAACAATATGTTTGAAGAAATTAGTCACAAGGAATAGTTTCACATAATGGGTTGGTAGCTTTTCCTATAAGGCCTCCAAGCATGATCAAGACTTTATTCAGAACTTAGCTACTGGGAAAAATATCATCATTTTTTTGAATTGAAGAGATCAACTAACACCAGTTTTTCAAGTGAGACAATTATGTGACTAGTTCGAACCATCAATCCACTTTTTGGAGATATGCATGATGAGCTTACTATGCAGGGATGTCTACAAAACAAAAATAAAAAAGAAATAGAGGAGAGGAATAGAGATGCAGTGCTTAGATATCATGGCGGATATGATGTGCAATGTTGTGACATCTCGTGTAACATTTCAGAGAACACACAAACCGAGAGACTTCCTTAAATTGGAGAATCTCTCAAAATCCAAAGCCTTGGTGAAGATGTGATAGGTGTGAGTTTTGCATGTATTTTGAGGCGTATTTCTGGCTATAATGATGGGTAAACATGCACATACTCGCGTTAAATGTTACATATTCACTCCTTGTGGAAAAGATATTACACTTTGCTATTTTGTAGGAATTTCATGATATTTGAAGCAAATTGAATACGAATACGAGGATAGCAAAGTGGAAACACGGAGAATTGAGTGAGTATATGAAAAGTGAAGCCAAAAAGAGCGAAAGATGAGCGTCAAGGAAAAGACAGGAGCGCACGGGTTGGGCGTGCCTCGAGGCACCACCCGTGCACCCCCGAATTAAGAAATTTAGAGTCGCGCGGCATGGCGCACGGGTAGCCCGTGCTCGACGCATCACCCGTGCGCTCTCTGAGATCTGGATTATTTCAACGGGGTGGCGCACGGGTAGCCCATGCTCCGACGCACCACCCGTGCGTCGCTACTGAATCCCATGTCTGCAAACATTATGCCCTAAACTGATTTGTGGGTATAAAAAGGCTTTTGGGGGCGCACACAAGGATATTCTGGCATTTTGGGATCTACAACACAAGACAATAGTCTATTCTTGGAAGAAGACATCAAGGAGACAATCGGGTTGCATCGGAGCTTGAGGAACGGAGATATATCGAGAGATTGTCGACTTTCCTAAGTTTTTCTTGCTTCTCTTTTAGTTTCAATCTTTCATTTTGAGTTGTAATGGCTTTGAACAATTTGTTTATGAGTTGTTTAGAAATCATGTGTAGCTAAACTCTTGAGATTTCCGGGTTTTGGGAGTAGATTGATGAACTCTTGTTGGATGTTTTAATCTTAGTTGAAGTTATTATCTTGAAGCCTATTTGAGTATTTTGAGCTTATTCTTGTTTTATCACTTGATCAATGATTTAACTTGTTTGATATATTGATTCATAATTCGAGAGATGAGTTTCAATATTAGATCTTGAATACTCGACACAAATATTTGCATGAATCGAGAGGTTTGTAAATATTTGTGAGGATATTTGATCTTTTAAACTTTTGGGAGTTGAAGTCTTTATGTTGAGTAGAGATGCTAGCATAGGTATTTCAATCTACGTTTTATATACATCTCGAGAGGGAGGATAAAATAGCTTTGTGATCGTCTTATAGGAATATTGATAATAACGTGGCTTGATTAAACCGGATAACAAGAGGATTATTAATCAAAACCTTAACTCAGAAATCCATTTCATTATCTTGATACTTCTATCATTTGTATTATCTTAATCTTGTGTTTTGGTGATTTAAATTGTCTTAATCTCAATACAACAATCATCCATTTCGATCGTCTAAATAAAAATAAGACTATCTTAATTCAATACTTAGCATATTAATTTATTAGTCTCGTGGATACGACCTTGCTTACCCTATTCTATAAACTACACCGTACACTTGCGGTGAAGCTAAAAATAAGGCGAACAAGTTTTTTGGCGCCATTGCAGGGGACTAATATAATTTTTGGTGCTAATATTGCGATAGATAGAATTAATTTTAATTTAGACAATTTTATTTTTACATTTTGGATTCACTTTAATTCTTCATTATTTGACTTGTTTCTTTTAGTTCGGTCCGGGTAGTGCATGAACACGCTCGAGGCAAGGGGACTTGATACCGCTTATACAGGAAGTCGAGGCTTTCGCGAGAAGAATCGAAGTCTACCACTAGACGGGTGAAAGACAACACAATCCGATAATGGGGGATTTGAACGAGTTACCAATACCCCTAACAATGGTGGAAATGAGTTATCGACGGTTCAACATGAACAAGCCATTCGTGATTACTTTCGACCACAAACGAATCGTAATTACGGTGGTATTGCCCATATTCCTATCAATGCCAACAACTTGAGCTCAAACGAAGCATCGATCAATATGGTGCAAAGAATCGTTTGGGGGTTCGTGAATCAAGATCCTAACTCTCACCTTGCACATTTTATCCAAATATGCAATACGATCAAAATGAACGAGTCTCGGATGACGCCATAAGATTGCGCATGTTCCCATTCTCTTTACGAGATAAGGCGAGAAATTGGTTGGGTACTTTGACGCAAGGCGATGTAAGCACATGGGACGAATCGAGCCAAAAGTTCTTGTTTAAATTCTTTCCACCGAGCAAAACTTTGCACTCAAAAGCGAGATTACTCAATTCGACAGTTCGACTCGAGCCTTTGTACGAGGCTTGGGAAAGGTTTCGGGATTTGTTACGTAGATGTTCACAACATGGGTTTCGGAGGATCAACAGATTATGTTTCTTCTACAATGGTTTAATGGGACAAACGAGGGCCTTTGTGGATGCCGCGGGAGGAGCATTGTTGGCAAGGTTTCCACAAGATGCCTTGAACCTTCTTGAAGAAATGGCTATGAACAGATTACGATATCCATCGAAAGATCTAATGTACAACGAGTAGTGAAATCTCGGATTCGACCAATTAAAACATTGACGGCACAAGTAAGCGGCTTTGACAACTCAATTGAGTGTATTGACGAAGGGGCGAAGTGCACGAGCATGGGTAGTGAAGCTCTTCTATATCCGATGGAAGAGATAAATTATGTGAATAAGGAATTTCAACAATTTCCGGAATAATTCAAACCCAACGCACTACCATCCAGGGTTGAGAAATCATGAAAAATTTTCCTACGCAAATACAAAGAATGTGTTACAACCTCCGCCGGGATTTAATGCTTCAAGTGGAGGCGGAAATGGGGAAGGCAAATCGTCATTGGAAGATGCACTCACCTCCTTCATAAATCAATCTAATGCATTCATGAATGATACGAGGAGCCGCCTCGCTAAGCAAGACTCTCGGATGGATAAGATAGAACAACAAGTGACAAGCTCGATAAAGAATCTGGAGACTCAAATGGGTCAATTGGCTACAATTGTGGGTGGTCAACATCACAAGGGTCAATTTCCAAGTAATACGGAAATGAATCCTAAGGAACAATGCAAGGCGATTCGTTTACGAAGCGGTACGGAATATGAGGGGCCTAAAGAAAAATGCGGGAATCGAAACTTTCGGATGAAGCATCGAGGGGAAGCGGGAGAATCCGTGATGAAGGATGATATTGAAGAAAATAAGAAGGAAGAGAACAAAGAGGCGGAACAAACAAGGGTTGAGAAGCTAAAATCATCATCTAACTCGAATATATCTAAGTTGTCTATATCTCTTCCCTTTCCTCAAAGATTTCAAAAGAAAAAGCTTGATGATCAATTTGCCAAATTCCTTGATATATTTAAGAAATTGCACATTAACATTCCTTTTGGCAGACGCACTAGAACAGATGCCAAACTATGCGAAATTTCTTAAGGATGTTATGTCGAAAAAGCGGATGATGACAAGCTTTGAAGCGGTGAATTGACGGAAGAATGTAGTGCAATTATCCAAAGAAAGCTACCACAAAACGAAAGATCCGGGGAGTTTCACTATCCCTTGTGCTATTGGTGGTAATTTCTTTAATAAAGCGTTATGTGATTTGGGGGCAAGTATTAATTTGATGCCTTTGTCCATTTTCAGGAAGCTTGGATTAGGCGACGTGAAGCCAACTACGGTGACATTGCAACTTGCGGACCGATCACTTACGTATCAAGGGGAATTATTGAAGACGTATTGGTTAAAGTTGATAAATTTATATTCCCCGTGGATTTCTTGGTTTTGGATATGGAAGAAGATCGAGATGTTCCACTGATACTTGGACGTCCTTTCCTAGCCACGGGTAAAGCCTTAATAGATGTGCAAAAAGGAGAGCTCACATTACGTGTTAATGATGAGCATGTTTTATTTTCTATATATAAGGCAATGAAATTTCATGATTCGGTGGAGAATTGTAATTTTTTGGATATAGTTAGTTCATGCATTGAGGATTATGTTGATCATACATTGTCTACAGATGATTTGGAATTTGGTCTAACCCACTCGTGCTCAATGTCGAGTGTTGTACTTGATTTTGATAACCAAGATTTGTACGACTATGTTTGTGCCTTAGATCATATGCAGGAACTACCTAAGAGCGCAAGAGGCGAGAACGCAAAGTCAGAAATAAGGGAGCCAAACTTGCAGAAACGCACGACCCATGCGTCCACGCACGGGCAACCCGTGCGTGATGCTGAGGGAAGAGTTGAAGTCTCTGAAGAGCACACGGGCCGTGCGCTGGAGCACGGGCAACCCGTGCGTGACCCTGAAATAGTAACATCGACTCCGGAACTCAAGCAATTACCTGAACACCTCAAATATGCATTCCTTGGGGCAAATAATGCAAATCCGGTAATCGTTTCATCTCTTCTCACTCCTACTCAACTTGATAAATTTAAGGGTTTTACGAAAACATAAGTCGGCACTAGGATGGTCTATAATCGATTTAAAAGGCATAAGTCCATCCGTTGTGATGCATAAAATTCGGATGGAAGATGTTTATAAACCATCAGTGCAAAACCAAAGACGACTAAACCCTATCATGCAAGATGTGGTTAGGAAGGAAGTGTTGAAATGGTTGGATGTCGGGATCATTTATGCTATATCTGATAGTTCATGGGTAAGTCCGGTACAAGTGGTGCCGAAAAAAGGGGGTAACAGTGGTGAAAAATGAAAATGAAGAAGCGATTGCTACTAGAATCGTTACAGGGTGGCGAATTTGCATTGATTATCGAAAACTAAATGATGCCACTCGAAAAGATCATTTTCTCTTCCCTTTATAGATATGATGTTGGATCGTCTTGCAGGTTATGATTATTATTGCTTTTTAGATGGTTATTCCGGTACAATCAAATCATGATTGCGGGAAGACCAAGAGAAAATAACATTTACATGTCCGTATGGCACATTTGCATTTAAATCGCATGCCATTTGGTTTATGTAATGCACCGCCACTTTCCAACGTTGTATGATGGCTATATTTCACGATCTTATTGAAAAAGTTATGGAGGTGTTTATGGGACGATTTCTCTGTGTTTGGTGATTCTTTTGATAATTGTCTTCACAATCTTTCCCTAGTCTTTGCGATGTGAAGAGACCAATCTAGTAATAAATTGGGAAAAGTGCCATTTTATGATACGCGATGGCATTGTACTTGGTCATCGAGTCTCTTCTACGAGGTTTGGAAGTAGATCGGGCAAAGATGTTGTAGCGATCGAGAAATTACCTCCTCCTATAAACGAAAAAGCTATCCAGAGCTTCTTGGGCACGCCCGGATTCTATAGAAGGTTTATCCGTGACTTTTCTAAAATTTCTAAGCCTTTGAGCCAATTGCTAGAAAAAGATGTTGCTTTCATTTTTTCCAATGATTGTTTGCAGGCGTTTGAAACGTTGAAGAAGGCATTGGTGACCGCACCTATTCTTGTCGCCCGCATTGGAGCCAACCGTTTGAATTGATGTGTGATGCGAGCGATTTTGCGGTAGGGGTCTGTTCTCGGTCAAAAGAGGGAAAAGTTGTTTAGATCCATCTACTATGCTAGTAGAATCTTTGGGACGATGCTCAATAGAATTACACCACTACCGAGAAGGAGATGTTGGCGATTCTCTTCGCATTTGATAAATTCCGATCATACTTGATTGGAACGAAAACGATTGTTCATACCGATCATGCGGCTATCAAATATCTTTTTGATAAGAAGGATGCGAAACCAAGGTTGATTAGGTGGATTCTATTATTGCAAGAGTTCGATGTGGAAATCAGGGACCTGAAGGGATGTGAGAATGTGGTAGCGGACCACTTGTCTCGAATTGAAAATCAAGAGGGGTCGCAAAGAAGCACGGAATTGACAAAAGAGGAATTTCCTGATGAACAGTTACTCATGCTCGAGGCAAAATTTCCGTGGTATGCGGATTTTGTCAACTATTTGGCTGCGGAAGTTTTGCCTCCAAATCTATCGTCATATCAAAAGAAGAAATTCCTACATGACGTCAAGTTCTACATGTGGGACGCACCCTACTCTTTAAGAGGTGCGCGACAAAATCGTAAGGAGATGCGTATCTCAAGAAGAATGGGAGGGAGTCCTACAACAAATGTCACTCTTCACCTGCGCGGACATTTTGGCCCAACCCGCACCGCTGCCGCGAAGGTATTGCGCAGAGTGGGCTATATCGCCCACTCTATTTAATGATTGCTATTTGTTTGTGCAACAATGTGACAGTGTCAACGAATGGGCAACATTTCCGAAGACACGAGATGCCGATGACAAACGAATCGAAGTTGAATTGTTCGATGTTTGGGGGATTGACTTTATGGGCCCATTTCCATTATCTTCGGGCTATCAATATATTCTACTTGCAAATGGAGTATGTATCCCGTTGGGTAAAGGCGATTCCTTCCAAAACAAATGATGCTCAAATTGTGATGAAGTTCCTTAAGAAAAATATATTTACTCGATTAAGACTCCAAGAGCTTTAATTAGCGATGGAGGTTGCATTTTGTAAATATATTGATGAGCAACTTGTTGGCAAAATATGGGGTGAAACATAAAGTTGCATTGGCATACCATCCACAAGCTAATGGGCAAGCCAAGTAGCCAACCGAGATCAAACAGATTCTTGAGAAGACGGTTAACATCAACCGAAAAGATTGGGCATTAAAATTGGATGATGCTCTATGGGCGCATCGGATCGCATATAAGACACCGTTGGGCACATCTCCATATCAACTTGTCTTTGGGAAGTCGTGCCATTTGCCGGTAGAATTGGAGCACAAAGCATTTTGGGCGGTCAAGAAACTAAACCGGATTTTCAAAAGGTAGGTGAAGAAAGGTTGCTCCATTTAAATGAGATGGAAGAATTTCGGGATGAAGCTTACGAAAATTCCGTAAATGCAAAATGCAAGAAAGTACTAAATTACGCATTATTGACAACCCCCCAAACTTAAAATATGCTTCGTCCGAACATAAGAGGAAATTATCAAAAGAAAGAGGAATGTGTAATAAGTACTTACATAGATCACTGTGGTGGTGGAGGTGGGGGGTAGAGTCACTGTGAGATGTGCCACTGATCCATACGAGACATCATCTCGTACATATGTTCTTGTTGCTGGGTGATGGCATCGAAACGCTGTAAGTACTCCAGGTGATACTCATCAGTTGTGGTTGTCAACTGATATGTGTCATCTATCAATTTGCCCACATTAGCTTCTACCCTTTCGAGCCTCTCACTCATAGTAAATGGCCGGTTACACCCTTGGCGAGAGGATTCCAAGCATCTCTTTTATTGGCTTATCCTTCTCTTCTTGAGCAAGCAGCCCCTCTACCTCTCTAAGCAACCATTACCCCTATTTCTAATGGAAGTGGCTTCGGGGTTAGGAAGCTTAACCGTCGTTCTATCTGCTTGATTGAGCCAGTAATCACGCCCATCGAATCTTATCATTTTCATAGCAGTTAAAATGGTTAGATCAATCAATTTAGGCCCCGCGGCCTTCGCATACCCCTCCAAATTAATGTTTAAATATTCAGCAATAGGGGTAATCATCCCCCTTATGCAAATTCCACCCCTCTCAGACTTTATTATTCTATCAAATTGTCGGGCTATCATAGCCACAGTGTTTGGCACCACTTCAGTCACTGACGCCATGCACCATATGATATATAATTAATCTACCCTCAATGCCCCTCTACTCTCCTCCCTCGCAAAAATTGTCTCAGCTAAGACTCGCTGAACATATCGAAATACTGGGTTTTGAATACTAGACGCCTTTTAGGTGCCTGGCGTGTAGATTCGTTTCACCATTATCTTTTTCCAAAACCTATCCTTATCAAACTCCTCATGTTCCTCAACCCCATATGCCGGAGTTTTGTAAATTTAATTTAAATCAACAATGCTTAGTTCCTTGGCTCATTCCCCAAGCGAAACCTAACTCTCATTAAGTTTCTTTTTCGAACCACCAATTCAAAGCTACTCAAAAACTCAAGTGTGACCACGGTATAAGTAGCCCAATGCCCATTTAAAAGTCATGATAATCAATTCTACCACACAAAGCTCGAAAATCTTCCAATAAATCTAAATTCATAAGAGTAGGTTCATCGGCATACCTTGTATTAATCCATGGACGAAAAGTAGAGTATCGTCCATCTAGCCCGTGTGTTTCGTTTAGCAAGATGACATTTGAAGCTTCGGGCTCCTCGGGGTCGAAAAATTGGTTGAGGCTCGGGTTTAGGCTCGGAAGTCGGCTCCCTCCTTCTTCTTGTATTTCTCCTAGTTCCTCTTTCATCTTTAGAAGCCATGAATTTCAAGATTTTGAAGAGAAAAATCTGAAATGTTTGGAGTTTTGGAGTTCCCCAAACTTCTGTGTAGAACTTGGAGAAGTTGGAAATTTGGAGGTATTTGGTGGTGGGTTTCTTGAGAAGATGAAAGATTTGTGTTTTTATTTTAAGATTTATGGTGAATTTGGAGAGATTTGGGGAGTAGTTTGGGAATTTAAGGAGAAAATTTTCGTGGGTTAGGGTTTGTGTAGGAGAAAGTGGGAGAAAAAGTGAGATTTGGGGGTAAAAATAAGGTGTTAAGTAATGTGCCGATTTTTTGTTCGTTGGGCAACATGGCCGTGTGGCCCCTGAATGTGGTTGCATGTGCATCTGTTCTTCGGCCTTTTATCACACGGTCGTGTGGTGCTGGGCAGTTCCCCCTCTCGCATGGCGAGGTCGTGTGATCTCACACGCCCATGTGGGATTGGTTCCATACTTTTTTTTTATAATAACCGGGAGTTTGCCGTGACGCCTCCTACACAACAACTCAAGAAAACTAAACAAAACTAAAAATTAAGTTAATAGAAAATAAACGAAAGGTAAAAATTAAAATTGAAGGCGATAAATAAAAAATGTACGGAAATAAGAAATAAATTGGGTTGCCTCCCATAAAGCGCTAAGTTTTATGTCTTCAGCAAGACTTCAGATTTCTAATCACTTTTGCTAAACCGTGTCATTTGAAATCTGTGAACCCTCAATGCCATCCATCAGACGAATGGCATTGCATTGTTCTCGCAGATTCTGCTCAGTATCGCTTGGGAATTCGCTTTTTTATGCTGGCCTCCCACAACAGTCGCGATCTGGGCTATTTGTGTTTCCAGAGATTTCAGTCTTGCGTTTACATTCGTGTTCAGCTGAGTGACATGTTCTTCTATCCGGTCTATCTTTGCTTCATCTTTGCTCAGTCTCGCCTTTGTTTCTCCGATAAACGAGGATAGCATCTCTTCAATAGATGCTTTCTTATCACTTGACTCCGATCTACCTTGATTACCCACGTTATATCCCTGAGGTGGCTGCAAAACATTTTTATTGTTAGCATAAGAGAAATTTTCATGGTTCCGCAACCCTGGATGGTAGTAGTTGGGTATCTGATTATTTCTATAATTGTTGTTGAAGTTCCTTTGTTGCCCCACAAAACTTGCTTCTTCCACAACAGCAGGATCTCTTGGAGTCACTTGATGCATCGCATCCAGTTTCATATTCGGCATGGATACCTGTTCTGTGAGCATGGCGACCTTCTCATCCTGAACTTTTGCCACTCGTCGGACAGTCGACCTCGAATGGCCATTGGTAACTGTTGTACATCATCTCCTCTAGCAAATCTAGTGCCTCCTAAGGATATTTCCTAGTAGTGCACCCCAGGATGCAAAGATCTATAATTGTTCTTGTGTTGCCACTCAAACCATTATAGAAGTATTGATTTTTGTTGGTAGTCGAGATATCCGTGTTGAGGGCACTTTCTCAAGAATTCCCCGAATCTATCCCATGCTTCATATAGTGGCTCAGCATCTAATTGCCTAAACTGAGCGATCTCAGATTTCAGTTGCAGTGTTTTACTGGGGGAAAAGTATTTGGCTAGAAACCGATGGCTTAGTTCTACTCAATTTCTGGCTGGTGGTGTTAGAGAGCATAACGATCCCTTAGCCTTATCGCATAGAGAGAACGCGAAAAGAGGCATCGAATGATATCCTCAGAAACACCATTCATTTTAACACTATCACGAATTTCTAAAAAGTGCGCTAGATGCGTGTTTGGATCCTCAACGGCTCTACCCCCAAATTGGTTTTGTGATACCTTCTGGATCAATGCAGGTTTTAGTTCAAAATTATTTGGATTGATCGGCAGACGGGCCACAACCCCATAAGTTTGACTTGCCTCTGACTGGAAGTAGTTCCTAACTGCCCTTCTCGTGGGCCTTTCCACAATTGATCGACGTCGGCCCTGGTGGGTGCTCCTCATTGTTTCTGTTGTCCACTGCGTTTGGATTTGTCCCATCCGCCATTGCTTTGGCTCTTTTCCTTAGTTGTTTTGTTGTCTTTTCGATTTCCAAATCAATGGGTATTGGCTGGGTCGATCTGGATTGCGTGATCATGCACTATCTGCACTTAACAAAAACAATGTAGAACCGAATAAACAAAAATAAAAATAATTTCGAAAATAATTTCCAAATTTTGGAAAAAAGTAGAAAATATGCTTCAATTAAGATTGAATTACTTATTACTATATCTAAGTAGAATCTAATGGCAACAGCGCCAAAAATTTGTTCGCCAAAAGTATTTGGATAATACAACTGCAAGTGTACAGTGTAGTTTATATAATAATGGCAAGCAAGGTCGTATTCCTCAAGGATTGATATTCGAAACACTTAGGCTATAATATCATTGCATTCCAATTTTATTGAAGCGACCGAATATTGAGTTTTATTAAATAAAAATCGAAAATTAAATAAAAATAAAAGAAATAAATGTGTGAACCCCACAAGTATTTTCACCATCTATAGGAGCAACCTTAGGCACATAATCTCAACATATTTCTTCAATATTAAATGCAAATAAAGTTTTAAAAACCAATTCATGCGATTCTATGGGTTCAATTCCTAAGATAGTCTATTCCCTCTCCCGGGTGATAAATAAACAGTTGATTAATAACAATTATAGATCTCCCGATACGTTTCAATTATTACTAACTCCCAAAAGATTTATGAATTGAATGACTCCCAATAAACAGTTGTAGGTTTCCCGACACATTACATCCGTTTATGTCTAAATTCGATTTCCGTCTTTGTTAGAACTCATCTCCCGAATCTCGCACTAACAAATATGACATGCAAATTATTGGCCAAATAAAAAGCAACTATAAATAAGCACTCCAACTCATAAAATAGAAAGCATGAATTAATTAAGAAAATAAATAATCATATTTAACATGGATCCACAGTTTCGATTATGCCCCTAAGATCCAAAAGATATGATAAACATAGATTACAAACTCATAGACAAATTCGAATCAACATTATGACATCGTTTAAGCACAGACAAGAGATCTTAGACATAGAAAGAAAACCCCTTCTTGTCAGGATGGATTCCCCTCCTAAGCCTTCGAAGCTCTTGTGCTCTTATAGATGCGAAAGCCTTTTGGTGTTCTTCGCGACCTAGCCTTCTTTGCTCAGAAGATCCTCGATTCTTGTGTTCTTGTGTTATTAGATGTGTTTTCTCTGTATGAAGTTCTCTATTTTAGTGGAAGCCTTGGGTCCCTTTTATAGATGCTTGGAGAGATCAATTATAGAGTTGGAACAGGAAGAAAACTCTGAAAAATGCATCGTGGCAGAGTCCCACACGGCCTGGCCGTGTGGTCTTGTGCAAAGCCTTTCCCACACGGTTGTGTGATCCTACACGAGCAGGTGGTGCGGTTCCTTAACCTTTCCCACACGGCCATGTGGGATCACAAGGTCTGGCCGTGTGGCCCTTGTTCCGTCCCCTGTTTTGCCCAACTTCAAACGGTTGTGTAGTTTCACATCGGTTTTTCCACACGGCCGTGTGACACCACACGGTTCGGCCATGTGAAGTATTTTTGTCCATTTTCTTCGTCGTTTTGATCTTTTCTTCACATTCGTCAATCTTAGTCGGCATTCCAACTGATATTTCTTCATTTTAAGCTCATTTCTCGTAAAAATTACAAGAATACGCAGATCATGCCCTTTTAAAGAAACCAAGTAAAAGCATACTAAATATGCGTGCAAATGCATCAACTATATATCATTTTAAGCCCCAAAATGCACGTATATTTTACACACAATAATGTCTCTGGGGTTTGATTGCGGGGTGATCCTTTCCTATTTGGAGAACCATCATATCGCTTCCTTATGCTTTGAATGCGTGCAGATCGCTTCTCGCCTACCTTCTCAAATTCAAACCGATGGCTTTTCTTGATTCTTTCATTGCCATCTCGGTTTCTATTCCACAGATGACTCTTTCGGTAGCTTTGCGAGAATTGAAACTCGTAATGTCTCCATGTTGGGGGTTTCAAATGAACATAAGTTTTAAGGGAAGAATTTTCGAACTTCCTAACTTCCTTCCCCTTAGTGTATCTCCCTTCTTCTCCACCTTATGACTCCCTTTCTCTTCCTTCAGTCCCTTCAAAGCCTCATCTTCTCTCTTTTTTGGCATCATCACCAAACGAAAGGGTCAGGCGAGGGGACAAACCACTGAGAATAAAGTCAAGTTGACTGTTCGTCGAATTTTGCTTGTCATCTGCTTTTGAGTAGGTTGTTCGGAACTCGGACCACGTAGCCTTTGTCTCAGCTGTCATCAATTTCATTTCTGCCTAGAGAAGATTAAACTTCTTGTTCATGCTATCCTCCAGTCTGGCAATCTCGCTCTTATGTTGCAGCTTGAGTAACTCCATATCCGACTTGTGGAAATCATCAATTTTCACCATAAACTCTTTATGCCTCTGTTGAAATTGTGCATGGTCCGCACTCCATACGAGTATCTTTGCAAAGAATGATTTGAAATAGCGGACTTGCTCTAAGCGCATTGCAGTTGTCTGTGAAGCCCATTCTCTGATCCGTAGGATAACACCTCGAATATCTCTGCTAATGTTTGCATCACGGTTGTCCAATCGGGGGTCTAGCAATGTGAGGTGGCATTCCATCTTCTCAATTTCAGCACATATGTCTTTGAACGCATTTTGGAACTCGGCTGTGGAAGCCGACTCTTCTTCAGGCCACACGACATCGACAATCAAAACCTATTGGCACAATGGAATCAGTTGGAATGATTAGCTCTTCTTGCACAGTGTACTTTTCTTGTTCTCAAGCAGATTCGGCATCAAGAAGGGGCAATTAGGCATCAAAATGGGAGATATATGTAAACATATCATCCGAAACAAGAGGGATTCTCGATGGTCCATGCTGTGGAGCCTTTCCCTTCTCTTGTCTTTGCGCATCAGCTCTATTTGCCTCGGCTCAGCCAGCATCGTTGGTAGTCAACGCAGCTGTGGGAGCCTGTTGTTGAGTTGATTGAGTCTCTGCTGAAGCAGCTGTGGTAGCCTGCTTTCAGCTGACGTAGTTCCAACTGGAGCAGTTGTATTGGTCTGCTCAGCTGACTAAGCCTCAGCTGTGGTAATAGCTTCGTTGGCATCAGTAAGAGTTTCCTTTTGAGTTAACTTGTCCTCAGCTATTTTATCAGCATCATCGGAGTGTGATGTAACCATAGGGTTTGGTTCATCATCAAAGACGAATCTCATCGGAGCTATTTTATCACTGACAGTACTCCATGAGTCGTGAACATCCTCAGCCTCGTCCTGAGTAGAATCTTCAACATGAGTGGACTCGGCTTCATTTTTGGATTCCAGAAATGTGTATCAATGTTTTCCTGGGAATCATGAAGGGCGCTGATCTCTTCTTCTTCACCAGCTCCCTCCATCTGAGGAATGTTCTCTTGCTCAGGTTCTTTACCTAAGGAAGTCTCAACCTCCTTTAGGCCTTCATTACCCCCAGCAGTCTCAACCGTTGTAGGGCCTTCAACATTCCCTTTGTGACTCACTGGTGTGTTGCGGTCTTTCGAGATATCCCTTGCGCGGGACTCAGCTACCTTAGGGTCTTCGGTGACATCCTTCGGAGTCTCAACTACTAGGATTGCACTTTCATGGCCAGGAGTCTCAACTCCCATGGCCTCCATTCCATCCTTTGCCTAAGCTGCATCAGTAGCGTCATCGGCCTTCAGGTCAGAGAAAGTTTCAGCTGGGACAGTCTCAACCGTCTAAGCTTCATTAACTTCACTTTGTTTATCCATTGATTGCTCACCTTCGCCTCCTAACGGCAAATATTTATCTCCCACATCATCCTCCGACCTAATTGTGGTGGAGAGAGCTTTCCCCTCAGCTGGCGCACCAGCTGAGTAAACGGTTGTGGGGTTACTCTGCTCTTGAGACACGGCTATTTGTTCTTTTGAGTAGTCAGCCATCTGGGCAGGTGTCTCAACACTTTTAGGGTTTGGCTTGGCTAGGGTGCCCTCTTCATCACCTTCCCGAGCTTCATCACTGTTCCCCTGAGGGCCATTGTTCGAATGCACGGGGGATGTGATGGCAAAGAATGTCGATTGCAATCTTTTGCGCCACTCCCAAAGGATCAGATCGAGGAGAGAGTTTGGAAGACTCTCCTGGACCTTCTTGAAGATGTTGCTCGTGCATGGCTCATGATTCCTTGATGGCCTTTTGGAACTCAGCCTTCTCAACTACTGCAGCTGGGTCCACCTCCTCGAGATCGCTGCAGTCAGTTAACTCCATGTGATGTTCATGGCTTCTAGTGAACATGCACATTTTGGACTTTTCGGCGGCTCTGGCCTTCTCCAATGCCTTTTCTTTCTCATCCTCCTTAATAGCACAGAGGGCATCCAAGCAGAATTCCTCATTTAGGCATAATGGACAGTGATGTTTCTGCGGAAGCTTAGAAGCTCCTCCTCTTCTTCGATGAACTCTGGATGTTCAAATTGTTGTCTAGAGTAGTCTATCTTCCATCTCCTCCATTCCCTCAATCTCTTGAATGTCCGGGTAGACTAGAGAGTACATAATTACATCACCATCATCGTCTCCATCTTCCAGAATGGTTGCAAGTGGGGCTTGCTCCTCCTCAGGTACATTAGCATTTGTCTGAGGGGAGGAGACCGCTCTTTATTTAAGAGTCTTGGTTGTCTCAGATGTCACCTTCTCCACAGTTGTCTCACGATCAGCTGGGTCTTCGATACTCTACTGATCAATATCAGCAGTCTTCTGGGCATCCATGGTGGCAACAACTCCACCATCTTTCTCTTAAGACTGCTCTTCTTGAGCATCAGCATCTCTTCGGGCTTCTCCAGCTGAGTGCCGGACTCAGCTTTTTCAAGCTCAGACTTCTTAAAAAGTCTTCTTCTCCTCTTGGTCTGGATGAGAGGGATCTCATCCTCTTCGGCTTCCTCTGTGGTGGTTTCTGGCTCCACCATCTTTATCGTTTTCGCAGCAGCTGGCTTCCGGAATGCAACTTTGTGCTTCTTCTTTACAACCGAAGAAGGCATAGAAGTATCCTTCTCGGTCTCAGCTGTTTGGGCAGGGGCTTCTGGATCGGCTGCTAGGGCAGGTGCTTGAGGCCTGGCTGCAGGGGCATGAGCCTTCTTGGACTTGGCTGCAGGGGCAGGTGCAGGCTTAGCTGCTGCAGCTCTTTTCTTTGAGATGGGCTTGGGAGAGAGAGCTGGAGCAATTGCAGCTGTGTCTTCGGTTGGGTCAGCTGACTCACCTTCATTCGTGTTAGCTTTTCTGGCATGCGCCTTTCTCTAAGCTCCGGAGAGGTTTGCCTTAAACATCTTCTTGTTTGCATGGAACGGCTTTCCATGTCGCAAGGCAATCCCCTTCACCTCCATCAAATGGCCAAGCACCAGGCCATAACCCAACGAGCATCCAAAAGTCCCATCATCCTTGAAGGACTTATTGATCACGTTCTGGCAGATACGGCTGAAAACTAACTCAGCCCAGTTAACTTTCTTCTCTTGCATGATCGCAGCCATTGCCACCAGCTTAGTTCGAGATAGTTGGTTGAAGCTTCTAAATTTCATGTCCACGCACTTGGACACGATATCCATAAGTTTGTGGTAATCATCCTTGATCAGTTCCTTCTTGGCTGTGTAAACAGCCTTCACAGCTGACACGGGCTTGGCTATCTCCTTCCAACCCGCGGCTAAGTTCACGTCTTTCTCAGCAAGTTCTTTCAGCCCATCAGTAGGCAACTTACAGTGCTCAGCAAGGTCCGCAACAGTGATTTTGATGGCCTTGCCATGAACAGATGAGCGAATCTCATCATCATGTACTTAAACATTGACATAAAACATAGCGACCTCTTCCAGGTAAGTATGCGAGAACTCCATGGTGAGAAAGTCCTTCAGACCGGACATCTCAAGCTTTTCCGCGATCTTTTTCACTAAAGCCTCATCAGCTCCCTGTTTGATCATTCCTTTGATGTACACAGTGGATCCCGAGTGGATCTTCTCGGATAAATTGACAGTCATATGTCGCGGCAATTTTCAGAGAAAATAAACGGTGAAAAATGCGAAAATCTTAAACTTTGAAGGTAGGGTTTCGAACAGTTGCAGAGAGAACTTCTTTTTGCTTGTTGAAGACGAGAGTGTTTTGTCAGGAGAGAGAAAATGTATTTTTGGTTTATATTGGACTTGAAAGGATGGTTTTTAGAATTTGGATAACTTGATCAAAATCAACGGTCAGGATTGGGCCTTCAAAACAGCATTAATTTCCCCACATTAAATGCATCAGCATTTATATCCAATCATATGTTTTACTGTGCAGCTTTTATACTGTCAGTCATAATTACGCTGACGTCATCCTTAAAAACATTCCCGCTCGAATAAAACGACTGTGTTTTTGTCACTTAGCTCATAAATAATTCAGCTGTCATCCAAAGTGACTTAACTCTGCTTCTCTCTTCACATAATATTGCCCAACTGTCAGCTAACTCGATACAGCTGATTTCCCAACTAGGTTGTTTCACTTGGTTGAAATGTGAAACTAGCTCATTTTCCATTCTCTCTTGTTTTGTCTCTATTTATTGAGTCTTCTGAGTATCCTAACTCAGCTGTGGATGTAGCTATTGAATTTTATTTCTTGCTGAACCAAGAAACTAATCTGTTTCCAAGCATTTGACATGTACCTGATGTACTCTTCCAGTCAGCTCTACATCCAGCATAGTCTGAGACAATGTATCATACAATGCTCTTGGTGCTTGTTTCAATCCATACAATGCTTTCTTGAGCTTGTAGACTTTATCTCCAATAGTTTTCTGCTCAAAACCTGGAGGTTGTTCAACATAGACTTCTTCCTCTAACAGTCCCTTTAGAAATGCACTCTTCACATCCATTTGACGTACAGTGAAGTTCTTATGTTCAACATGAGCAAGAAACATCCTTATTGCTTCCAATACAGCAACAAGAGCAAAGGTTTCATCAAAATATATATCTTGTTCTTGGCAACCCTTTGGCTACCAATCTGGTTTTGTTTCTTACTACAGATCCTTCCTCATTCTTCTTGTTTCTCAATACCAACTTAGTACCAATAATATTTTGGTGGGTTGGCCTTTGAACTAATTCCCATACTTTGTTTCTCTCAAACTGATTCAGCTCTTCTTGCATGGCCTAAATCCAATGTGTGTCTTCCAATGCTTGAGACACATCTTTAGGCTCTATTTGTGGGAAAAAAACAAGTGAACATTGCTTCTTGTTGTGCTCTGGATCTGGTTCTTATGCCATCTCTAACATCTACAATGATTAACTCAGGTGGATGGTCTCTCAGCTATCTCACATCAGGTTGGAGTAAGTCTCATTGGATTCACCGTGCCTTGGCTAAGTTGTCTTGAGTAGCTTCTTCATCGTTATTCAGCTGCAAACCTTCCAGCTGTCTTTGAGATTTAGCTATCTCATCATCATCAACATTGAGTACCCTCACTTCTGCTTCAACATAAGGACTCTTTTGCATAGTTGGTTGATTCTGCTTATCAGCTAACTCATCAATGTCCTCTCCATTTACATTGGGCTCATCAAACACCACATGGATAGATTCTTCTGTGACCATAGTCCTCTTGTTTAGCACTCTATAGGCTTTACTCTCAGCTGAGTATCCTAAGAAGATATCTTTATCAACTTTAGCATCAAAAGCCTTCAAATTGTCCTTGCCATTGTTGTGGATGAAGCATTTACATCCAAATATCTTAAAGTATCCAACATTTGGCTTTCTCCTTGTCCAAATCTCATAGGGATTCTTGGTCAATTGCTTGTTAATCATGCATCTATTTTGAGTATAGCATGATGTATTTATGGCTTCAGCCCAAAATCTCTTAGGCAATCCAGCTTCAGCTAACATTGTCCTTGCAGCTTCCTTGAGAGTTTTGTTCCTTCTTTCAGCTACTCCATTCATTTGTGGAGTCCTTCTTTTGATAACTCATGAGCAGACCATTTTCAACACAATACTTTTGAGTTATAATTCCATTGATAAACTCGGTTCATCCGTCGATCTTATCTTTATAATGGTTTGACTCTTCTCATTTTGAACTCTTCTCATCACGGAGGCAACTTCTCTGATCTTTCCTTCTTTTTACACATGAAAATTTTCCATGTATATCTTGAATAGTCATCCACCACCACTAAGGTGTATTTCTTTCCACTGATGATAGCTGGCTCAACATGGCCAAATAAATTCATATGCAACAAATGCAATATTCTCAGTTGAAGAATGACTTGGCTTATCCTTGAATGATGATTGATTTGCATTCCCATTTGGCATGCATCACATATGCTTTCTTTATTGTACACTCGAAAGTCCGCAATCCTTCCACAAGATTACTCCTTGCAAGCTTGTTGATTGTCTTGAAATTCAGGTGACTAAGCTTCTTATGCCACAACCAACTTGATTCGGTTGTACTCCTTGCTAGCAGACATGTGCTTGGTGTAGCAGTAGACCAATCCACTACATACATATTCTTTTGTCTTATTCCTTGCAGCACAATTTCATTAGATTCAGCATCTTTGATCTGGCATATCCCCATGTTGAATCCAAGATTGTAGCCTTTGTCACAGAGTTGGCTAATGCTTAACAGGTTGAAGTTGAGGCCTTCAACATAAGCAACATCTGTGATCTCCAGTCCATTCTTCTTGATGGATCATGTGCCTTTGATCTCCCCTAGAGCTTCATTTCCTCCGAATATGACTTTCGCACCTTTGATTTCCTTGAATCTTGACAGATTTCTTTTATTTCATGTCATATGTCTAGAACAACCACTATCCATGTACTAGGTTCCTTGGCACTCTGTTGTTCCTTGAACCTGCAATCAAGAAAATTAGTTTTTAGGTACCCATACTTGCCTGGATCCTTGGGGGTTAGTGCTATAAGATGATCCAACCAACCTATAGCCAGATGATCTGACTCTAAGAGATGCCATCTATCAGTACCATAATCATAATACACATTAGCAAATTGCTTGGGGGTATTAGGATCATACAGCTGTCTCATTTGTATGTATGCTTGTGTGTTTGTTTTAGCAACTGCTTTCTTGGGGTAGTTGTGGAATTTCTGAGTGTAGTGCTTGGGTGCATGAGTGTTCTTATAATAGCTCTTTTGCCTTGGGAATGACCTTTGCTAAAGTTGAGGTATTTGCCATTTTGGCTTATATCCCATAGGTCTTTGCTGATATTTCACATTGTTATTCCAATCATCTTGGTTTGGATAGTTTCTACCATTCCCATCATATGTATTTCTTTGATGAAATTTCTGGGGCTTTTGGTAGCTCTGTTTGGCTCTTACAGAGTATTTTCTGTTAGGAATCTACTGATGGACCTGTCTGAATTTCTTCTCAGTTGTCCCTTCAGCATACTCTACTGGCTTCTTTCCTTTTCCTTTATAACCATGGTCAGTATGATTGTGATTGTGTTTTGGTGTGGATGTGGGTGCAACATATGGTGTTTTGGGTTTTTGGATTCCTTCATTGCTTGAAGATCTTTTTTCCAAAATCACTCTTGGAGTTTGACTATACACAAAGGAATTCAATCCTATGCATGTTTTGTCTCCACACTCTTTTTGACTCATAATAAGTTAATCCAATGATTTGGATGGTTTTGTAAATCAGGCAATCACATTTTTAAGATATTTTTCTCTTTTCTCGATGTGATTAACTCGCTAGGATCTTGGTATTTTCAACCTTCAGCTTAGTGTTCTCATCAGCTATGTGATTCAGAGTACTCAGTTCTTTTGTCAGCTGTGAGTGTTGGCATTTAAGCAAGTTGTTTTCCTCTTTCAAAAGTGTGTGTGAGGTTTTAATGTGCTCTAAATCTTTCATCATTTTTCCTAATGAATAATAAAGATTTGTGGGTGATGAAGTGTGTGTATCACAGTCACTATCACTTGAATCAGAATGAGATGAGTTAGAATGTATCTCATCTTCTTGATTTTGTTGATCTTGTTCTTTGGCCATGAGGCAGATCAAAGCCCCTTCTTCTGTATCACTTGAGTAGTCAGCTTCACTACTATCTGAGTCTGTTGCATCTTTGCACTTGGTTGGCTCAGCAGTCTCAGCAGCCAACATGGCTTTCTTCTTTTCTTCTCTTCTTTCTTTGAAGACTCTTTTTTCTTCCTCATTTCTATATTTGTTGACTGGTGGATAGGAACAGTCAACAGCAAAGTGTCCTGGTTGTCTGTAATTCCAACACAGGTTTTCATCTCTCTGATTAGCTCTCTCGGTCCTCTGATTATCAGCTCTCTGATAGTCAGCTCTCTGATGTTCAACTCTCTTAGGCGGCATGTCCTCTCTTGCTTTGGAAGGTGCTAAATGTCTCCTGGAGGTTTCACCCATGTTTCTTTTATAGTTCTTGTTAAAGAACTTGTTGAATCTCTTTACCATGAGGGAAATTTCCTCCGGTCAATGGTCTCCTTTGGCTCAGCTTTCTTCCCATCACTGGCCAATAATGCAACTGTTTTGGGTACAGTTGTTTCCTCTTGCTCTTTCCTTCTCAGCTCAAACTCATAAGCCTTGAGGTCTGAGAATAGCTCATGATTAGATGTTCTTGAGAGGTCCATTGAATGTCTCAGGGCCATGACCTTCATTTCCCATTCAGTTGGGAGGGCTCTTAGTATCTTCATGCACATCTCCTTCTGAGTGTACTCTTTCCCAAGAGCTGAAAGCTCATTTGTTATCTATGTGAATCTGCCATCCAGCTGATCCAGACTCTCACCTGCAAACATTTTCAAATTTTCAAATTTTTGAACAACAACAGTTAATTTATTCTCCTTAATTTGTTCTGATCCTTCACAAATCAGGGTTAGCTTATCCCAGATTTCTTTGGCTGATTTACACGACTTGACTTTGTTGGACATCGCCTTGTCCAACGTCATGTAAAGTATATTCTTGGCTACATTGTCCATGTTATATCTCTTTATATTTTCATTAGTCCACTCAGTGCGTGGTTTTTCAACCATGGTTGGTCTAGCCTCTGCAGCAGCTTCCTCTCCTTCAGCTACAGTTGCTCTTCTTACAATAGTATTGACTTTGAGTATTTGCAATGGTCCATCATCTATCACAAGCCACATTTCATCGTGGAAAGCGGATAGATGAGCCTGCATATGAATCTTCCAGTCATCAAACTCTTCCATAGTGAACATTGGAATACGAGTTAGATTTGCTTCCATGATAATAACTTTGCTTCAAAAATGAAAGACTTTGAAAACACAAGTGTTAAATCTTTTGAAAAAAGATTGAGATCTAGTTCAGTAACCAGTGCAGAAGGTTCAATGCATTAATCGCTCTGATACCACTTGTAGGTCCCAAGGGGTGTGGTGTAAGATTTAGAAGGGGGGTTGAATAAACCTTACCAAATTTTCACTTTTAGTCTTTTAAGAATTTCAACAGAGTTAACTCAAATCAGATGTGTCCTTGGGGAATGACTAAGTTACCCATTCAATGACTCGACCGAGTTGTTGATAGTATAACAGTTGCGTCTACCTAACACTTAACTTTAGTTGATTTGGTTTTTTAACAGCGGAAGACTTAACACCCTTTGTTTGCTTAAAGCTTGTTTTTAACACTTGTTTTAGCACTTGTTATTATCAGTTAGACAGCAAAGTAACTTAACAGCATAAATGAAAAAATATAAGCAAAAACGTAAATGTTGAAAGTAAATGACACAATTAATTTTATAGTGATTCGAGGATGGGGTAATTCCTCTACTCCACTCTTCTCCAACTCCTGGAGAAATTGTAACAGATCAAGTTACAAAGTAGTTCTCAGTCTGGAGACAGCCTTGATCACATAGCTGGTTTCTCCTGCGACTCGGCTTCTTCACAAGACAGTTGTCTTGCTACTTCAGCTCCCTTCAAGTCTTTGGATTTGATCACACAGCCTTCCAACAAACTTGAATCTCTTAGTTCGGCCTTGAACCTTTCTACAGCTCCTTCAACTTGGAGAGTAGACCCTTTTTTGCTCTTTAAATGTTTCATCTTCAACATGTTGAAGTAATCTTTCCTTCACAGCATGTCTTGGATCGAGTTCCTTCGAGTTTTAGGCTTGAGGAATTTTCTGAATAAGCTTGAGAATATTGCAGGTTATGCTTGCTTGATAATAGCTTCATTTGTTCGTGCTTGGTTCAGGTCCCATTTTCTCAAATATTTCCTCAGCCTTTTATAATGCTCATTTGAAAATTTGCCCGTTGAAGAGATAGGCTATTTTCAATGACACTTCTTGTTTGTTGGCTTGTCTTTTCTTGGTCGGCAAAGACTTGTGATGTTGACCCTTCCTCGTATTAAATGGCTATGCAACTTTATAGGGTCTGACACATGCTTCAGTGTTTTACATTAGCTTATTCCTTTTGCATGTTTTTGGGCCACACACTTTAAGACCTGGCAGCTTGGACATATTACTATATCGAGTAATATTCTTGACTTCCTTCCAATGGATCAATGTCAGTTTTCTTGACTGACTGCTGCCTTTACCCCTTTTGACTTGAGTCTGCTCTAATCATGGGAATGACTCAACTGTCACTTCAACTGTTAGACTTGACTTCTTTCATTGACTTGACTGACACTTCCTCATACTTCACACAGTTGTTCCTCAGCTGGCTCTCCTTCAGTCGAGTCCTTATCTTCCATCTTGGTCATACTCAGCTGACACACAGCAGAGTCTTCACTCTAGTCTGTAGTTGACTTCTTGCATTCTTTGATATGGCTGACTTCACTCAGCTCTTTTAGTCTGTCTATTACAACATAAAATACAAGGAAAATGGGGTGCCAACTTCCTAGTCTAAGTTTTACATGGTATCATCAAAATCTAACAAATAAATTTCCTAACACCAGTGTCTCTTAAAAATAAGAGGATAAAGATGCCACAACATTAATCACTTTTTCACTTATCCACTCACGAAAATTTAGCAGAAAACAAATCCTTTTTTCCTCCTTTTCTCGGTCGAAAGGACCACGTAGGGGGAAGACAAGATTATTCTTTCTTTTTTTCCCTCAAATTCTTTCTTAACTTTGTTTCTTAATCTTATTCCTTAACCTCATAATCCTTACAGATTAGCCCACAATTAAATTGAGGCAACACTTTGAAAAGGACGTGGTGTTGACGTGCGTTTTGGTCAACAAGCAAATATATGGAAATGTAATACGTGGAAATGGAAATAGATTCTAATACAGGGCTAATTCTGCCTTTTTATACAAAGTGCCAAGCAGAAAGTTTCTGGTCGGTTTTTCTTTTACAGTTGTACTTTTACAAGCGTTTTTCCTCTATTATCTCTCTTGTCTTTTTCTCATAAATGAGGCCTATTTATACCATCTCATTAGTGGGTTTTCAATAATCACTATTACACTTAATACTAAAATAATTACAAAGGGACACATGTCCTTCCTTAAACACGCATGTTGGCCAAGTGTTTGCCACTTGTCGACTCATCTGGTTGTTAGGCTGACAAAAGGCAGTTTACTGTGCTAATGGGGCACTTAACTTTCTTTAACTGGATAGTTATCCTTTAAATTTCCCGCCATAAATCTCCCACCATAATCCAGCTCGGGCCGAGCCGAGCCCAACTCGTGCCACGTCATCAGGCCGGCAACTGACGTCACCAGCTTGGTTTGTGCTGTACCGGGTCCCATACGTGCATGGGCTGAATGGCCACGTGGACTAATTTACTTCCAGCTCGGCTCGGGTGTCATCGCGTGGCTTTGTAGGAAGAATCAGGGGCCAAATTCAATTCCAAATAGATTTGGATCACCCATCACTTTGAGGATTAAAAAGGTGTAATCTGTGGAGTTCGAAATTGAAAGTTGATTAAGGAAATTGAAGAAACTTGGAAGTTGAATCAAAGGTGAGTACCAATTTTTGTAACAAACTAAAACCTTGGGTTGATTTTTATTCAGTTTCACTTAAAACTAATTTTATAGACTACAAATTGCATATTTACATGCCTGTGAACGTAATAGATGTGGTTATTTGTGATTAAATAGAATTATTATGCCTCGTGGAATTTAATCGGCAAAAATTGGAGTATTTTGTAAAAACCAGAAACTTGAGGAACCAAACTATAATTTCGAATTTTATGGAACTTGGAATCTTGAAATAAGTCTATGGTACTGTTTTGGATTGATTGTGTTAGCATTGGGTTGAAATTGATTGAACTTTGAACATGCGGATGAAAAATCTGAATTTTTGGACAAACTAGGGAGAAAAATAAAATTTGAGGCTGAGAATTGTAAAACAGTTTTAGGTATGGATTTATGAGGATATATTATGCTTTAGGTTGAAGTTTGAGAATATTTTGAGTTCGTTACACTCCAATCGGACAATTATCAAAGTTTAGGCGTAAATTTTGAATTACCGATGAATTAAGGGCCAAAATGGAAAAATTTAAAGGATAAGTACTGGGAATCGAAATTCTGTGTTGAGGACTATCTTATTATGATATTCATTACCTTCAATGAGATTTTGGGATTTTTCTAAGTTGATTTGGACTTGACAATTAATACCATTTAGAACATAAAACGACTATTTAAATTGCTTGAGACTTAATTACAATATTAATTGTTTTCAAAAAAAATTACAATATTAATTATCTAAGCACCCTGAGCATTCCCAGCAGTGCACAACTCTGGCGTGGGGCGCTACTTTTCATTGTCCAACAATGCGCCAATTGATGGTGCTAGTTTGGAGATTGTTGCACTAACTGCATCTCCAGCAGTTGACTGTATTTTTGTGTGTATTTACACTATTTTAGAGGAAAATTTAGAGGAATTCAAGATTCAACTCCAACAGTCAACTGTATATATCACTCTAAATTGGAATATTCCATTTTTATTCTTTGTTATATTAATTAATATATTTTTATATTAATGTTTAATATTTAGTTTTATTTAATATAATTAAATATAAATATAATTTGCATTTTTAATTAATTAATTTAAACATAGTATAATAACTAGAAATAAAATATTAATTTACAAAACATCACATGATAATTAAGAACATAATTTATTGATTTATTATTACTAAATAAAAAACAAGAATAAATAATAAATAAATAAAAAAGAAATAAAGAGACAAAAAAACAACAATTTAAAGGAAAAAAACAACAGCAATTTAAAGAAAAAAAAAAAAAAAAAAAAAAAAAAAAAAAAAATAGGATATCGTGTGTGAGCAGTCCATTTACATGTAGTGGGGTCTGTTTCACAAATTGTAAAATACCGTGGGATTTAGCGTGTTGCTAGAGAAAATTTCTCCACAAAAATAGTATAATCTGCTATTTTCGCGTGTTGGTGGAGTTACTCTTAGGCGCTGTTTTACCTTTTTTGTTTTTTGGGGTTTTTCTTCTTGATTTTAATTTCAGCTAGAAAATTAGTTTTATTAATTTAAAATTAGTAGAAAATAGTATTAAAATTAATTCAGCATGTTATAATTTTTTTAAATAATATGGTGTGTAATTATAATTTTGTATTATTATGAATTTTAATTTTAATTTTTTGCATTAATTTCCTTATTTTTAAATTTTTTTAATTTGATTATTTTGAAGATAAAATTTTAATATAGTATATTAAATAAAATTACTTATATAATATTTTTATCAATTATAAAGTAATAAAAATCAATATTAAACAATAAAATAAGAAATCTTATGGAATATTCTTTTTAGTCTTGAAAATAGTGCTTTCTTTGGAGATGAAGTACAGATTTTGCACCAAAATAGTGCAGACTCTGCACTAAAGTAGTGCAAACTACTTGAGATGGTCTAAAACTTAGACTTCAAAAGTCAGAATTATTGCAATTGGCCCTCCGTGCGTCAATTTCATTATATTAGTTGAAAATGCGAGTTACTTTTAGAACTACTGGACTCTTGAGTAATTTTGAGGAATTCCGGAACTGGTCCTTTTCCCTTTGTGAGTTGAGTTAAAATTCTTATTTGGCCTATAAAGGTTTTAGACATTTTGTTTTGAGGTTACTGAGTGAATATAATTTCATTTTTGATTAGATTACATTGCTGATATATAATTTGTCGTGCTTATTTTAAATTGCTCGTCAATTGTTACATACTTGGGTGGGTCTGCGAGCCATATAAATTGATTTTTGCATTATAACTCTGGTAACTGCCTTGATATTTGGGCAAACAAATATCATTTTGACAAAATATTGACTGTTTGAGCCTATTACAGTGTGGGTAGGTTGGACGATAGATTGAACAAGTTGCCTGTGGTCCATGTTTAACTACCCATATGCCTATTCCCATTTTTTGGTTGGGCCGGAGACGGTGGCGGAACATGTGTCGTAGAATGGTATATTCTGGAATATGACGATCTCTGGGAAAAGGCCTATAGCTAAAGAGACGTCGAGCTAACTGGGAGGGATAAGGTGACTTGGCTTCGGCCAAATACTGTTTTGGAGTTATAAGGAGAACGGACAGCTTCTGTGTCTGATCAACACCGACCCTACGTTTACTATTTCGGGACTGATTGACTGATTGTGTGCCTGGTTTTAAAACGAGATATCTACTGAATGTTTTCAAAATTAAAATATTTACTTTCTATTTTAAAGATTGAAAAGTTTCTATTATAATTGATTGATTGTTGCACTGGTGTGTGTCACATCATTGCTATTATTTTCGACGTTTTCTCATTTTAGCATTAGGTCTGATAATGTTATTGTTTTACTAAATAACAAGTGAATATGCTTATGCAGGAAAACTGACTTTTCATACTAAGTGATTTGCTCAAGCTAAATAAAATTATTTCCACTTTTTACAAATAAGTAGTGCATTCTCCTTCCTCTACTCACTGAGCTATTTTAGCTCACCCCACTAGTTTCTAAAGTTTTTCAGAGATTGACGAGTATGTTGATAAGTTGACTCAGGAAAGCATCGGATCAAGAATGAGGCTTGAATGGTCGGATATATGGGGTGAATTTTTGGATTACTCTGTGAACAATAAACATTTGTGTTACCTTGTAATAAAGACTTGATGGGGTGAATTTCCACTTTATCTATTACTACATACATTGGATGAATAACAATAAACATTTGTGTTACGTGTTATTGTAATAAAGACTTGATAAGTGGGGTTTGAAATTTTAGGTCATGTTTACTGCTTTATAGATTTTTGTTGGGTAAATAAATTCAGTTACCCCTTATATGCATGGATATTTAGGTAATAGCTCTTGTCAACATTAAGTGTGTAATTATGGGAGTTGTACTCCATTGAATGTTATTCTATTATATTGGGTTATGGAAATTTGGGCGTGACATAATGAGTGCTCCAAATATCAATGCCTAGATCATTTGATACTGATCAATGATTTTCTTCATCCTAACATAACACATCAAAAACTCTCTCTCAGATCTTAAATCATTTGGGGAAAAAAAAAGTTCCACAGAGACAAATATACAAACAGTTAACATACAATGATTTTAAGAGCATACGTAGTACTGGGACTGGTGTATTCATGTAACTTTTTGGTATTGGAGCACATAATGATTCAGACCTTACCATCACAGAGCACAGTGAGTTCATGGGCTTTCTTCAAAATCCCTTTTCTTGTCTTGGAGTAAGCCATTTGCCTGTTTGCTGCGTCCTCTATTTTCTTGATCTCCATTTCTCCATGACCCATGATTTTTTCATTTTTGAAGATATTAATCTGCTTCCTTCCCCAAATTCCCAATTGTAACGAACATGCCTTTAATCTCTCAACCACATGATCTAATATTTATAAATTGATAATAATAAATTTGGTACAAAATATTTTATAAATATATTTTTTTTATTTTTTTTTACTTTTTTAATTTAAATGGGGCAGAACGGGTCGACCCGCCCCACCCCCTTCTAGGAACGGGGCGGGTTTGGGTCCTGATCGACCCGCCCCATTGCAATCCCTATTCATTAAGCTCAGATTCAGTAAGCCATTTATTTTCAAATCTAAAAGGCCTATAAGATTTATGCTTCTGGGTGGCAAAGGTTTGAAGAAGAACAGGCGAGTGATCTGAAATTGGAGCACATAGATTTAATAATCGCACCTCTGGGAATAGTGAAAGTCAATTGGGGGTTGTTAAAGCTCTATGTAGACGTTCTTCCACAGCATTAATCGTACCTCTTCTTGCTTCCCAGGTAAATTGACGACCAATCAGTTTGATATTAATAAGGCGATAATCCGCTACAGCTTCTCGGAATCACGTAAACAACCAATTATGATGCTCAACTCGGCCCCTCTTATCTGCTGGATGAATGAGATCATTAAATGTATTCTCTTGAAGTTGACGGAGTAAATTCAGAGACTCTTTCCTCCTTGTTCTCTCTGAATATCCATAAAAACAGATAATCTCAAGGTAATGTAAATTCCATATTATTCAAGTAGCCTGATGGAAAGTTTACTCCTCCTCCATAGAGCACATATACCTAAATTTTGTGTTAAACTGCCATTATTAGAAAATTCAGTCAAGAACTCAGAACTAGGGGTTTCCTTGTTCTCTCGGTAGCGAATATCCATAAAAACCAGATAATCTCCACTTGGTATCATCATCCTCTGATTTATGGATTTTTTTTTGAAGATAAAGGTTTCCATATTATTCAAGTAGCCTACTGATGGAACACATCAAGCCCACCAATCTTTCCTCACTGTTGTTGAAAGTTAAGTGGATGGAATTTAAGAGGGATAGAACAGGAACATAGAGTCAATACAAAAGAAAATATTTACCTTACAATTTTTGTGTTAAACTGCCATTATTAAAAAATTTCAAAATCAGTCAAGAACTTTTTCAGAACTTTTATTAATAAAGATGCAGAGGTCCAACACACACCATTAGTAGAGATGATCAAATTGGAATATTCAAAACAAAACTCCTATTTTGATTAGTAGAGATGATCAAATTGGAATATTCAAAACAAAACTCCTTTTATTTAGAACGAAATTGTTTGACCCGAATCGACCCCAATAATTTCCAACATGAACCTTTATTTAACATAATGTGAGGTACACTGAACAAATCACGATACTTAATTTCTCCTATTTGTAAACTTTATGAATTGGAATCCATTATTTCACTCATATCACAAATATTATTTTGTAGACATCAAGCATTAATGTACTAATAAAAGATGTTGCACCTTGTGTCATATTCAAAGTTGAATTGCCACGGAACTTCGTATGTAATAAAATTAGTGGACATTAAAGGGGCCAGCCGCTTTCCAGCACTACAAGTGACTACAACATTACAGCAAATCACCATTAATTGCTTAAATGTTTAAAAGTGCAAGAAAACATAGACTCAAATAACCGTGAAACATACATGCAACTCTGCAAGTAATGAAACCCATACAATTTGGAGGGCATAGTTGTGGATGTTACGGCCGCTTTACCTGCAAAATGGCTTGCTAAGGCAGAGTGTGATGAGGTTCAGGGTTCTGAAAGAAATGAATGAAAATTTTGCCATAATAATATATACAGATACTTTCACAACATAAAAGCAAGAATTTGAATAAAGGTTGTGGGAGAAATAAGTAGCAGCAAAGATATAATGCTGACACAACTAGAATCTACATCATCTAATATAAACAAAATCAGAGGATACAACCGCAATAAGCTTCATTTGCACAGTGGAATGAGCATGCATGCTTTGTTCGTAGCAGATATGGAACAAATGCGCGCACCCTAAACCATTAGATAACATACAGGCAATTAGATGCACAGCTCTGATGATATTCAACAGGCTTGATAGTTGATGACCTCCAGAAATATAAAACACGTGATATTCAATGGCCTTGCGAGTTTATAACCTCTACCTATAACTTTGCTAAACCCCTACAAGGCTACAATCATGCCCAACCTTCTGGATGAGACAATGCGACAAAAAACCTCAGACCCCAAATTGATGTTGCATAATAAAGGAATGGTCTTCTGCTGCACTACAACTGCCAATCTATCGGAGGTAAGCCCATTTTCTCCAAGATCTGATTTGTACGAGAAAAGTGCCTGTGCAATGAGTTTAAAAGAAATAGCAATTAATAACCGAAAGAAGTAATCGGTCTTTGATTCACTGACATTTGTAATTTTTAATTTTAAAATGGAAAATGAATAAAAGAAATGACTCCCTTTGGCAGAATAGAAAATATTGGAAGACTTTAGTTGATATATATATATGCAATATCCATAACTTTATAACTTCAAAAACTGTCATGGAAGAGAAGCCAAAAAGTAAATTAATTTTTATCAGAAAAACAGAACTAGTTAGCAAACCATATTGCGTATGTTTCAAGAAAAAAGAAAAAGCTATCAATTACGACTGTGCATCATGCGACATTGAATGTAAACCAGAAAAATCATCAACCTTCTAAAACATAAACAATAGAAACACACAACTTATTATAAGCTGACTGAGGACGCCAACTCGGAGTCCCCCAAACAATTTCATATTTGATCTAGTTACTAATCCTGTATGTAGTTCTCTTTCCATTGTGTTTACTTATTTTCCATTTCAAGCAGAAGGGGCTGGTATAACAGGGTTTGATCCCACCATCCCATGGATTCAAATCTTTGTTTGCTAATAAAACTACAATTTATACATCGCAAATATTAACATTTGGAACTTCGATGTGCTATACGTTATATGAAGTATGATAAGCTCATAACCATGCATATTTTTAAATCCTAAATTTCATAAATTTGTATATTCTTGTCCAACATTTGTTCAATCTTGCACTTGATGTTGGAAAAAATGGTGCTGGAGCAAATTTGGGATAAATATCATTGTATCAAAAAGCATCACAATTGGTGAAAGAAAACAGCCATTTTTGCCAAAATCCATCCCTTGTAAATTAAAATATGCAAGAAACAACTTGGACTATATATGTGATTCTTGGGCTTGCATTAAATTTTGACATTAGTATATTTGCAAACTGGACAAGTTTAGTGTTTATTGGGATAAATCTGCTTAAAATCCCTTCAGACCTAAATAAGAATCCATTGGATACAACATTGCTGTTGAAAACTCCGTCCAATTCGGCCTTCATCAAAGCAGAAAATTAGTCTAATGCATCTACATTAGAATTTAGAAATAATCTTCTTACTCGTGCACATCTCTTAAAATTAAGCATATAACTTTCTTACTACCTAGTTGATGTAATTAAGTGATTCAACTTGGATGTTAAAGCCAAAAGACAAGGCCACAACTTTGACAAAACAAAAACAGCCAACTCAACCGAAAATAAAGAAAAAGTAATCAAAAAGTGCTGAGAATTTGATTGGAGATTTCAGCATTTACTTCTTCTCTTTGTTACTGCGTAATTCTTTCCTTAAACATTCCCAATAGTTGTTAATTTGATTTAGTTTTAATCACACCTTTCCACTTTTGTTTGACTAAATGAAGTTAGAAGGTCTACTTTCTGCAGCTATTCACATATTCCCATGGGACACGACAACTCTCACATCTCACACTCTACTTGTGAGTCACATCATGTCACTTGCTAGTTGTTGGTCCACATCATGTCAAAGCAATGGAAGATGCAATTGAACGAATATGATTTTATGATTACATGGTTAAATTACTCGCTTATCCAATATAGACTCTTCACCAGTAGGCTAATTAAAATTTATCCGGGTGGAGATTGCATTGCTGTTGCGTATGTTTTTCTTCCCATAATCAAATGGCAAATGTTCTTGAGTCTCAATTACTTATTCCAGAAATAGATATTTACACTCAAAACGCCTTTCTCCATGAATCATATGACAAATTTAACTGTCAATAGAGTCTAAGACACTTTAATGAGCATTACAAATTAGAAATAGTTATAAAAAGTTGACTAATTGAAGGATGCTAGAATCTTCACATTAATGATTTGAATAAGTCCTCCATATCACAAGTAGTTCTCAAAAGTTGATATCCCTCCTTCAACCATTAAAGTCAAAAGAAATCCAATACAGGCATAACACCTCAAGAAACTCCAAAATGCCTGAGATCACTTGTGAAACATACATGTCTTCTTTTTTTTCTAAACCATAAACGACACCTAATTGACAAGATACAGGAAAGATAACCACTCAATTCGCAGAGAGGGTTTATAAACATAACTCGATTCTATATTCCTTGCATATTATATATGTACAGACGTTACTGAGAGATGCTTATCGAGAGAGAGAAGCATTATTCATTAATGTATATATGTTAGCCACCCAGGAAATCGTGGAAAAATGGCAAGTCTCACTCGTAATGCTATAACTACATGGTTGAGTTACTCTGACTCAAACCTTATTTGTTCAAAATTCCCCCAGATAATTCTTTGTTTCTTTTAAGCAATTTGAATCACATGGTTCAAACCGAAACTTCCAATTCGGTTAGCAGATTTACTTTTTCTTGTAAAAGCAATCCAATAAAATAGAAAATACAGTAGGTATCTTGGAGCAATATACCTTATGCAAAGTACACTACAATATGCAATTACGACACCTACCTGCATCCAAAGAAGCCTCTGTTTGCAGATAAACCAGAAGGATGTGCTGATTTGAGAACATAGTGCTTTGATTCATCTATCAACCTGTACAAACAATTTCAATGGAAATATGTAATGTATTGATTTTTTTTTATCTATTCACATATATTTTCAATTCTCGTATAGTAGGACAACATTTGCTTTATTACAACTCAACTTTCAGCACAATTATAAGATTTCTACCTTATGACATACCAAAAGGCCAAATCAAAAGCACAATTGAGTCTGCAAAGCTTCAAGCATAAATCATTATTACCCTTTTTATAAATTCATTGATGCATTAACAGAGAATGACTCCAAAAATAGCATCCAAGGATTTGAAATCCATTATAGATTGACTTCATCCAAACAACCTCAATGGACTTATTATTGTGGATTTGAAATCCTTAGCTCTAAATCCATCAATCCAAATGGAGCCTAAATGATCAATGTGAGAATATAAAGATGTCTTTTGGGTTGTGTGTTTCTGTAATATACAAAATTGCTTCTTCATGAGGAATGTGACCTCTAAGAGTGAATTTTCCATGCTGTATATTTCAAAGTCAAGAACTTTTTAAGCCAATAAAACAATACAATCATAATCATGGCAGATTATTCTTTTAACTTGTGAAAAAATGCCAAAGAGAAAATTAGGAATGCAACTAAGGACAACGTGGTTGCAAGGAAGCGAATTTGTTCAAAATCTTAAACTCGTTCCTTCCAATATTCTAAATAATATACTCTTCTACATATAATAGTTGGCCGGCTTTACTAAATAATTGATTGACGAATGGTCATGTAATTGATCATTGGCATGAAACATTATCATGTGATGTTGATCTTTTTTGGTGCTTGGTCTTGAATTATTTTCTGGGTCATGCTCTTAATGCCAAGTTTCAGCTCCTATATCACTTTTATTCTTTAGTGTTCCACCATCTTGGCATGTCCCAAAGCAAGTCATGCAAGAGAGTAAGCTTACATGAGTTATCATCTATAACTCTAAGATGACACATTTTTCATATCCTCTTGACACCAATCGACCATGAGATGAAGCAGAATACTATATCAATGGTCAGTCCTTGAGAACAGAAGTTGTTTTGCATACAACTTTGTTCTAGGTAATGTATTAGGGAAGTAAGGTATGAGAAAGTTACATCAAGCAGTAGTGCCTTACTTGGACATACAAAATAATTGATGGGAGTTTAGTAATGGAAGTGGCAAATTCTACAAGCTTCTTAGGCAGTTTGACACAAACAAAAGGGTAATCTTCCTCCAACAGCAAATACTGTGGTATCTTTGCACATTAAGCTCTTTCACAATATACTCTTTAGGGACAATTATAAAAACTACCCTGAGGGTTAGCCTAATTACAGCAGCAGCAGCAGCATCAAGTGCACCTGCAATATACTCAACGTTTTTCGCATTACATGCAATATTTGACAAGATGAAATCAGGATGTGACACTGTTCTCTTCAGGAGTGAGAAGTTATTCAGAGTTCACATTGGGCTTCCCCTGCATCGACATAATTTCCAACTGTGGGAAAAATTCAAATTTCCAAATGTGGGAGAAAAGTTTCTCCAACATGCAAGAGACTTTAAGCACAAAACTGTCATTAAACTGCTAATTGACAACTTAAGAAGGCAATTCATCAAAAGCATGTTGGACTGTCATTCAGGCATGTAACAAAATAAATTACCGGGATTTGGCCTGAGCATAGTTTCCCCAAAGAAGAAAAACAATTCCTCTTCTTTTCTGTGAGATTGCTCCAATTACAGCATCAGTAAACTGCTCCCACCCTTTTTTAGCATGAGAATTAGCCTGATGTTGTCTAACTGCAAATAAGTTAGAACAGCATTTATGTGAGAGTAGTAAAATTCACTATAAATTGATATTGTACTGCAGTAATAAGTTCCATGGTTTCTCATCAAAAACACTTGAGTGAATGAAGAGGTATCAACACTCTCATTTTTTCTTTCTTAAGACCAAGGGAGTATGCTTAAGTAATGCTAATGAGCACTATAACAGCCTTATATAGCGTGAATACATGAAACATATGGTGTAAGTTAGTGGAAAATCTAGTGAAACAATTTTACCCAAAACACATGGACATTTTGTTAAATTACATTTTCATGAAGAAGTACTAGCACAAAATCCAATGCATCCCTAGTGAAAGCATAAATATATGGGTAACCCAATACATAAATTAAGAGAAAAAAGGACAGCAGAAAAAAGAAGTTCATAGACTGAAGTTTAACCAAGCCGATAGATCTTTCGTGCTTTCTTAAATGACCATGCCTATCAATCCTTCTTGCAGCACTAAGGTTCAAGCCAAACATTTTAAAGAACCTACAGGTGTCATTGATAATTCTCGAGACCAGTACGAACTAAGGCACAGTCCAGCCGATAAATCACACCATAGAAGGGCCAATCATTTAAATTGACCACCTTTAGCTAGCTAACCCCCTGGACACCAAGTGGAGCAGTCTCCTGGTGTAATTTCTTACAAGAAGTTGGTGGTGGATCACGTCTGGGGTAACAAGTAAGAAACCCATATCATTCTCACTCTTAGATGCTCAAGCTACTGGTTAAGCTTTTGACAAACAACTGTCGTCCTTGTTTTTCCTACTTTACCTAAACTCTAAACTGCCTCCATAACACTAAGTTTTAGCGGTGCCTCAGCACGGAGGGATCATAAAAAAATATCCCAACAAGTTTATTAGAACAAGAAAACAAAATCAAGAAATATAGTAAGATAACTCGATATATTAGCATAAGAGGGGTAGTTAGATAATTTAGTCATTCTGGTCGCATTTGAATTTTTTATACTATGATTATCTCATATTAAGTTCCGGTTAGTAACAGTTATCATTCCTGATATCTTACATTGCTCTGTTACTATTATTCTTTTGAACAACCTAGTTGGAAAAGTAGTAAGCACACCGCAAAAGAGCTTTCACTATATCAGCTTTTTATATGGTAAATGCTTTGACCTGCCATGTCATGTGAAGTACCTTCATATAATGTAGTTACACAAATATGTTCTTTTGAGTTACCTCTTGTCTAGCTCAGACTCCCCAAATAGATAATCTATAGAATGAATCAGAACAATTGGCAAAAAGAGATGTACCATCCGTTGCCATAGTCCATAGATTGAAGATGTGTATGATTTTGCGCCAACAAGGCATGTATTAAGTACTAATGCGACTTAGAGTAGAGTACTCACATTCTAATCTTAGAAAAGACTTTGACAAGGCCCATTTGCACTCGCCCAAAATTCTTAACCGCACTTTAGGTAGTAAGACCTGAAACCCAAAATGTTAATCTTGATGATCTATTTTAGGAAATCTATATTTCCTGAAACAATTAAATGTTTAGATATGGCCATATCTTGTTATTAGTGCCATCAAATGCATGACTCTATTAAAGTAAGCTGCAACCTATGTATGCATCCATATTACATCAAATGAAAGTCAATGTCTGTACCTCATACAAAGTTCAACCAAAGATATGAAATTTATGAATCTCAAACTAGATTTAGCTGTGAGATAATTCACTATGACGGAGTTATCATCTTTTATTTTCCATTACTACTTTGTCCTTTCCTTTAGACATCAAAAGTATAAGTGCACCTATCATGTCAATGGCAGGAAGAGGGAGCTATTGTCGTTTATTTCACCTCCGTCCCGTTCATAGTAGTGGAAGGAAAACAGTTACCTATCATGCCTTTTATCTTGAGGTCTGCACGGTTAGCCTTACTGTCTCCTCCCCCTATTCACCCCAATTGGTAACTCGAACATACGGTAAAAAATATGGAAAATCAGAGAAAAAATTAGAGCCATTATCACTCATGCAGTTGCATTAATCAAATGGGAGCCATTGTCTGGCTTATATACAATTTACAAAGGAGTCAAAATAGGAAATGCAAAAAAAGAATCAAAACAGTTTCCTAAATCAGTGAGGTCCTCCATTGATTCTAGGAATCCCATGATTCTAAGAAAACATAATATACAGGAATCCTAATATGAAAATAAGAATTTAAGGAAATAAATCTTTTATTTTCCAGTTAAAAAACATACATCCTTCAACTTCAACGCAAATTCAACCATATATGTCAATGTATGCACCAACTCGAATTCATATTTAGTACGATAAGAAAGACCACAGAAAAATTCAGAAAAATTACTGCTTTGGTTGTATGATATAGGAAGATACAAGTAGCATACCAGTGAGAACAGCATTTAGCAGGAGAACACCCTAGAAATCAACACAAGGGAGTCATTTCTTAAGAAAGAGTAAATTGCAAATGTATTTGATGGTAGTTAAAAAATAGTCAAGCAGAATAATAGCCTTACTGGAAATAGTAAGTAAACTAAAACATAATGCGCAAGAAGCAAACGAGATATAATTGCTTTCTATGGGGCTTATTTTTGGATAGAACACAAGTAAAGATTGATGCTGTGGCATTGCAAATTCATATGTCCTCCATTGCAAACTCATTTCCAAGTTCGAAATCTGAAAATTCATTCTTCTAACAGAGAAACCATTTTTTGCTCATATTATTAAGCTATAGCGTTTCATGGAAATAGAGTTAAAACCTGTCTTGTCAATCCTCTAACATAGAACAAACTAATTTTGTCGATAAAAGTGAGCAAATATATGATAATAGGAAAAGTGAAAGATTTCGGCTATGTTTTTGAGTCATCTAAGCAAAATGAATTCATTTGTTCAAGCAGAAACCATTTTTGATTTGAGATATTTTCAGGAAATCTGGAACAAATCCAAAAAACAACCTTATATTCATACATATACCCCAATTTTCACCTATATTTCGAATGTCTATACCCCACTTTTAGAAAGCCTCTGTTTTGGCACTTGAAAACAAGTAAACATGTTTTCCCAAAATATAATGTCAAATCAACATGTCAACTTAATTTTCAATCCAGTATTCCAAACACATTCTCGAAGGAAATATGTCCAATTGTTTTCAGAAATTGTAAACGTAAACAAATCCAAACACAGTGGATATTTTTCCAGCAAGAATTGAATTACTTCAATTTATGTGGCTATCCTTAAGATAACAAGGATTTCCAACATCCACTCCTCAGGTGACAAATTGCGAGGATTTGGAACAGTTCGAATTTCAAGGATGGATACGTGGCTCATGAGTGCTATCATAGGAATAGGCAATATGTACCAGCTTTACAGGATGCAATTAGTACCTGTACAGCCCATCTTTCCAGATTCCCATTAGCTGGAATTTGACATCCCAAATCTTGTTGAAGTTCTTTATATATGTTTAAAAGACTTGAAGGGACTTTGACACCTTCCGGCACCGAGAAAGAGAGGCCCATCGCTTGGCCTGGTCCATGATATGGGTCCTGACAAAATTCCAAGAACCATCTATCATTGATTGAACTAAAGTGTAAAAGTGCTCCACTTTGAGTTCAAGAAACAGCCATAAGTGGATCAAATGGAAGCAAAAGATTAGCTTATTATAAGTAGCGAGACAGGAATGACAATTATATGTTTCATCTATGGCATATCAAAAATCAAATAGTCAGATGATAGTTAAATGATGATCGCAATATCACACAATTATAACAAGATAATTTATCATTTTATACTCCTCAACATGATAATGGATGAAACAAACCCAATGATCGAAAAGATATGGTTCTTCATTTCCTTTTAGAACACATATCAAACAGCAGGTAGGTAGGCCCAGAATCAATGATGTGTTCTAGTAACAACTACACTGATGACAACATATTGAAATTAAGAAAGGATGACTGCCATCCATGGGACAATGCATCTAGTATCAAAATAGAATGTTACCTTATGTCTCAATACACATTTGTCTAAATCGTTTTTCTTTCTTCCATTTCCCCTTTTGTTTTTGGAACTACTATGAGATAACATTTTCAATGCAAACGCATAGTGTACCTGTCCAATAATAACCGCCTTAACCTGGTCAAAAGGAGTAGTATTCAATGCGTTAAATATTAGATGCTGAGGAGGGTAAATTGGCATTGTGCTATGGCATATTTCACTCTCCACAAATTCACACAGCTTCATTGCATAAGGCTTCTGCAGCTCCCCAGATAGCACTTCCGACCATGTCTTCTCCACCAGTAGCTCCTCCAACTTTACATACCCCACTCCTTCATTACCATAGAACACAAGAAAATGCAGCCTCCATTAACATCAAAGATATGATATGTATCAATGGATACTAAAGGATTAGCTTTAAATAATTACTTCACTGTAAACACAACCATGATTTAACAAGAGAGTACTGAAAATAGATACCAAAGAATGATAGAAGAGCCAAGATAACCTATCAGACAACAATGCGTCTTATAAAAACTACACTAATATGGAAGGAAACAGAAAGAGCACTGAAGTACTACGAAAAAGACCATAGGAAGCTGGCAAACAAAGAAAGCCAACTGAAGTCATATGCAGATTCTGACCAAGTACACAAACATCTAGCCGCAGCCAGCAGTTCAATGGAGAAGACAAAATAATAGGCAAATCTGGCTCACCAGGAAGAAATTTCACAAAAAAGTCGACAGTCAATTTACGCTTCACTCTACCCAAATTCATAGAGCCTTTGATCATGGGTATTGCAGCACACAAAGAAGCAATGCCGATCAAATCTCCGTCTTCACAGACTCTACTCCTTTAGTACATATTTGTGCAAAATCATACCATTCTTAGCAGAATAGTAAGACATCATACAAAATAACCGAAACAATATCAAAATCTAAAAAATGAAATTGCTTCCAAATACAAAATAATGATGATTAATCCAGCCAGCTACATGTTGAAGAAATACAAGAAATCACATTTTCCTATTTTAGGTTTCTACAAGTATGAATTTTTGCCAGATAATTTATGCTGGGACACGTGAGTCGTGTAATCCTTAGGTCAGTTAGTTAAAAAGAGATTTTATTTTTCTTTCTACAGTGCAGAAATCGTGAGCAGGAGATATATATATAGTGCGATTATGTATTCAGCTCATTCAGCGTGAGTTGTACGGAATTTTACTCAAGATTTTTCTACATTCTGTTCAAATAGTAAGCAAACTTGTTTAGTATTCGAAAAGGTAAACAAGAAATAACCAAATTCAGAATGAGAAAAATGAATAATGAGTATTGCACTGAAGGAAGAACACCTCCGGAAAGGGGTTTCAAGAAAACCAACGGAATAAAATCAGGCTCCGATGACTCATTTAATTTATAATCAGATAATTAAAAATGAAATTGAGAATTAGATGATGATAGACCTGCGGCAACTGCTTTGGAGACTTTATCAGAGCAGAGCTTACGGTTTCTCTTGGACAAGGCCAGCGCTTTGTTAAATTCCAGTCTCAGCTTCTGCTCCGAGGAAAAGGCTGTTGTCGACAAGGAGGACGCGGCGGCGGCGTTGTTCAGTGATGAAAGGGGGCTCAGGGGAGGCGAAGAGACTCTCTTGAGGCGCTTTGCCGCCGGTTGCTGAAAGAAATCCATTAGGGTTTTCGAAGGAGCTGACATTTCTGTTTATGCTGTCAGTGGCGGGACAAATGTGATTTCCCCTTGGTGCTGTTCTTATTCGTTTTACGAGGAGGAGGGGTTTGTTTAAGATTGGCTTAGTCAAAGAGGCAGGCTTTGTTCAAGAATAATTTTATGGGTGGCGCTATTAGCACCCCTTTTTTTATGAGTACAACTACTTTCTAAAATTTCAAAAATGTCATTAAATTAAAAGACTATAATACCTTTACTAAAAGTCAAGTTCTAAATACACTTCCTCCAATTTCTAAATACATCAACATCATTCATTACACTTAAATTTACTAAAACACACCCACCCACATCCTTCAGCTACATTCTTCTTCCTCTTCTTCTTTCTTGAGAAAAGTTGAAACCTTGTTCTTACAAACCCTAGATTTTTTGACACCAACACAACAGCTTAAATGGACAACAAAGAATTGATTCCTCCAAATAATGTAAGTATCTTCTTGGTTTTCAGCTCAAAATTATGTAATTTATCCATTTTTATCGTTCGAAATTTCTGCTGCACCATTGTTGTGCGCCGATTGGCACGGTCATCGACAACATGGAACGATCATCTCTTCGATCGTGCCACATGGCATTATGGCACGATCACATGTTCATATTCTATGTATCGTGCCACTTATTGAATGTTGGATTTTCAATGATCGTGTCATAGTGCCATTTAACACGATGGAGGGTGGAACGATCATGGTTTCCATCGTGCCATTTTGATAGTTTGTTTTTTGGGCTTGTTGATTTTGTTTTAATAGGGTATGGCATTGTTGCCTACGGAATATAGTGTTGTTTGTCTTCTCAAGAATGATGAGAATGTTGAAGAGCTTGGTGTTGTTACTCATTACACACACGTATTCACGACGTACGAGTTATTTGTTTCTCGGGATAAATTATTTGATTGGCTGCGTGAGAGAGGACATGAGCACGGCATGGTTATTGTAATAAGTAGGTCGGACAGTGGTCAAAGAAAGAAAAGACCTCGGATATTTTTGGTTTGTGAACGTAGTGGCATTACCGTGATTCAAAAAAGATTAGAGATGTCGAACCAAATGATGCTAAGAAAGTTGAAAACAAAGTCTCTAAGAAAGAATCTGGAACAAAGAAATATGGTTGCCCATTTCGTTTGAGGGGTCGGCAAGTAACAATTGAAGGAGAATGGTCACTAGATGTTGAATGTGGTGTGCATAATCATCCAATTGCACAATATTTGGAGGGTCACTCTTATGTCGGTCGATTATCAAGAAGTGAGGAAGAATATGTGTTGGATATGTCACATGGCAATACCCGGCCGAAGGACATTTTGTTTGGCTTACAAAATAAGTTTCAAGATAATAACTCCACCATAAGGACTATCTGCAATGCCTATATGAAGAATCGAGTTGTCGAGCATGAGGGTCGATCTCAAATGCAACAACTTATGCATAAATTGAAGGAGCATGGATATTTCTATCATCATAGACGTTGCGAGACGAGTAACACCGTGAAGGATATATTCTTTGCTCACCCAACAAGCTTTGAGTTGTTGCGTGCTTTTCTTGGTGTCATTTTTATGGATTGCACGTACAAAACTAATAGGTACAAGTTACCTTTGTTGGAGATTGTTGGTGTGACATCGACACATATGACATTTTGTATTGCAGTTGCTTATATGGAGTACGAGCGGGAAGATAATTACATATGGGCTTGCACAATCTTAAAATCATTGATGGACCCATCTTCTCCGCTTGTTGTGATTATTGCGATAGAGAATTGGCTCTAATAAATGCAATAGAGACGACATTTCCCATTTCGAGACATTTTCTCTGTTGGTGGCACATTAGTAGGAACATTTTGGTAAATTGCAAAAAAGTATTGGCCACGAAAGAGAAATGAGAATCTTTTAACCTCTATTGTAATTTATTGGTCATCGCAGATACTGAGCAATCATTTTATGACTTAATTAGGAGATTGCAGTTAGAATTTTGTGATTATCCAGCTGTCGTACAATATGTAATGGAGCAATAGATGGGGACGTATAAAGAAAGATTTGTGTCTGCTTGGACGAATAATGTCATGCATTTCGATAACACCACAACAAATAGGTAATTTACTTTATTGTGCTCATCATTGCGTTTATGTTATATCATATATATACCTAAAAATTAATAGAATAGTGCTTGAAAAATCATTATATAATTTGAGAGTCACCATGTTGTTTGATACATGTTTTTATCTTAATTTTGATGATTTTATTTTTACACCAAAACAATATTTTTAATTGTTGTCCAAATACACCTAATTGATTTAAAATGATTTTAATATTTTCCGGAGTATTTCTTCAAGTTTTATTTTAGATAAAATTGGACAACACTTTTAATGATTTTATGTTTATAAGTTTTTACTTCAAAACAAGGTTCCTAAATGTTGTCTAAATACTCCCGATTGGTTTAAAATGCTTTTACTAAATTTTCTGAGTATTTCTTGAGTTTTATTTTCGACAAAAATTGGACAACATTTTCCTCGAGGTCAACCGGTCGCCGAGAGGGCAACCCGCACTGAAGATGATTTTGGAACAAAAAATGAGACGGAAGGAAATTGGCCGGTCGGCCGGTGGCCGACTAGTGACGTCGACCGTGCACTGGAGCAAAAATTGAAATAGAACAATTGCTCTTTGAAAATCCATGAGGGGACCGGTTGGGGATGAGGTCGACGGTCGAGGTCCACGTCGACCGGCCGCCTGTGTTATTTTGTTGTGTATTTTTCAAACGTCTATTTCGTGCGGCCGGTCGCCTATCTTTTGACAAAGAAATTCTAACCGTTTGACAAACAGACAAACTTTCCTTAAAATGTGGGATTGATTTCTAACAGCTATATTCTTGATTTTAATTGTATTTTTCTGTAGATTTTCAACCCCCAATAGGAGCCTATGCTTGATCAATCATCTCCTATAAATAGAGGGAGTTTTGGAGCAACCAAAACAACAATTGAGATATAACACAACAAGATACACTTCAAGCAAATATTTGTCCTTCATAGTTATTATTCTTGTTGTAATATTTGCCTAGCTTATCACTTTCACATCCTTGAGGTCTAGGCTATTCTTGATTACACTTGCACTCAAATTGTATTATTCATTATTGAGTTGTAATCTTGATTTTTGGTCATTATTCAACACAAGATATCCTTGTGAGTGTTCTTGTGGTAAGAACACACTTGGGTGATCTAGGTGTTAGGTGTGAGAAGATTGTGGTAATCTTCTTGTCGAAGTGTGTTGAAGAATTTGGTATTCTTCAAGGTTGAAGATTGTGGTAATCTTCACAAGGTGCCGTTGGAGATTGTGGTAATCTTCAAGACGAGATTGTGGTAATCTCAAAGGTGGTGTTAAAGAAGAGTGTGGTGCTCTTCAAGGTGTTGTAAGTTGAGTTTGTATTAATTTTGGTAATTAATAAAATTCTTTTTCTTTTTGAAATCCATCCCGGATATACTGGGTGGTAGAGGATTAGGCCCTAGGTAGGTTGAACTTCTATAAATCGACGTGTGTTGTTTACATTCCGCACCTTCATTATTGTCTTTGAGCTTTCGGTTCGAAAAAGAGGGTAAAATCGAAAAGATGGGGATAATCTATTCACCCCCTCTAAATTATCGTAGCCGCTTGGACTTACAAGTGGTATCGTGAGCCAAACTCTTTGGCAAGCTCGTTTCACATCGCGAGTGAAGATGAACGATCGTCGGCTACGAATGAAGCTCAACTTTCCGGCACCTCCACCACCAAGCCACCTCTATTTGATTCCAAAAATTATATATTTTGGAAAGAAAGAATGGAATGTTATCTACAAGGTTGCGGGTTCGATATTTGGAACATCGTCATAAATGGAGAATCCATTCCGATGAAAGACACACCACACATCTTCAAAGGCCTTAAAGAGCTAAATGATGAAGAGAAGAGAATCATCTCCTTAAACGATAAAGCTCTCAATATTTTGTATTGTTCACTTACTAATTTGGAATATGAACATATTGTAGGAATTCGATCGGCACAGGAAGTATGGCAAAAATTATAAGCCATCTATGGAGTATTTGCAAATGAAAGGAGTCGAACAAAAGCATCTACTTCTCAAAGGGATACAAGTTCAAATCTAAGGAACAAGCCTTTTACAACTTCCAACTATGAAGAAGTTGAACATTGTTTTATGGGCATCAAAGAAGAAAACGAGGTATGTCTTAAACCCTCTACTTCTTATGATATTGTTATTCAAAATGATTATAGTGATTTGCAAAATGAATTTGATGATCTTCAAAATGAATTCCAAAATTTACTTGTTAAGTACAAAAATTTGAAAAGGGAATTCATTGCTTTGAAAAATGAAAAGGATAGTTTATTTACTTCCTATGAATCACTATCATGTGCTCACACCACCACACTTGACAAGGTTAGAAACCTTGAAAAATAAAATAGTACTCTTGTTGAGGATATGAATTGCATGAAAAACGATTTATCAAAATCAAACTTGAGTACCAATAAATTGCCCAATATTGTGAATGATAGTGAACTTGATCATGAGCCTAATATTGTCAAACATATGAAAAAGAATCGAGTTCCTATGCATGTTAGTAATATTACTTGCTTTTATTGCGGTAAGAAGGGGCACGCCGTTAATACTTGTCGGGCTAGAAATAGCTCTAATCATTGTTGGAGACCTAAAAGTCTCAAGACTAATCCCAAAGGACCCAAACACTTGAGGGTACCACAAAACAATGTTATATTAGGTACCCGGTGAAATAATAATCGAAGAAAATTCATACCGCCAAAAAGACATCAAATGAGCGTCTCATTTGATCAAAGGAGAAGATATCCCCACAATGAATTTCCAAGAGAAAGACACTATCAACAAAGGGAAGGATATAATCCTTGGAGATGGAGTAATTGGAGAAACCACCATCAACATGAATATTTTCAAAAGGGAAGATATCATCAACAATGGGAACGACACAACCCATGGAAATGGCGTAATTGGTAAACCGTACCTCCCTACTTACATATGCATTTTGACTTAGTATGCATGTTTTTATTTGTGCCTAAATTGCTAAATGAGTTTTCATTATTTTAAAAATTAAGGTCATCAATATATATTTGTGTTTTTAAAAAATCCTTTGAAAATGAGTCCTTACATGTTGTTTTTAAACTCTTATGGATTTCTATAGCATAAGCATTTTATTTTGATATCTATTATTGTTTGACCTACACTCGTGCTATCATATCTTGTGCAAAATTTTGTTTAAAGAATTATGTAGGTTATATGTTTCATATTCATTGGCTATCGTCTATTAGAGATTCTTAAAACATCGAGGTATGTTCACTCGTATTTTTCTTAGAACTCGATTTGTGTTCATGTCATGTTTATGCACATTTCTTTCAAAATATTTCAATCCCTTTAGTGCCACTAAATGACTTTGTGATTTTTCTTAAAAAAAGGGCACTACACGTTAAATCTCGTTTTTCTCGTATATGTATTTTCTCGATACTCATATTTGTTGGTTTTAGTCCTCGATTATATTTTTGCAAAGTTTTAAAACCTTTGGGGTGAAAAATCAAATTTTAAAAAATTCTGGAAAATGAAAATTGCATTGAAACTGGTACCCAAGAGAGTACCGGTCGACCGGTCGGCCGACCACACCGTCGGCCGGCCGTCGGCCGGTCGACCTGAGTTAAAACAGACGGACAGAAAGGTTTTATTTGAAACAGGGGGCTTTCTTCTTTCATTTCTCATTTCAAATCCTTCGAACCCTAGCTCCATTTTCCCCCAAAATTCTCTCAAAATATCCCAATACTTCTCAAATTGTTTCATCCTTGTGCTTATATCACTCATATTCATATTGTTTTCATGGCACCACGTCAATTCACCGGACGAAATCCTCAAAAGAGGAGAAGAAAGCAAAGGGGAGAATCTTCCTCCAACCCTCAACAAGATGATATTCCACAAGGAGATAACCAAAACCGGCTTACGGAAGAGGAGATTGTTGAATTGAGAGCCGGGATTTCAAAATCAAACATTCATTGGGATTCAAGTAAGTTATCACTTCTTTACGAGCCTCCCTCTAGAGCCAATAGATTTCGATTTCTAAATAAACTTGCAGAGGAGCATTATGAGAATATTGGATTGAACGACAAGAAAATTGCTTGCACTCGTATGGTTCGATTTTTGGCTTTTCATGATGAATATCCGGATATTAGGGCTTATTTTGAAATTCAAGGTTGGGTTTCATTATGGGATAATCCATGTTTGCATTATGATGACGAGCTTATAAAACTTTTTTATGCAAATATGTGGATTGTTGATGCTACGGAAAATAATCCGTTGGAACTTCATACATTTGTAAATGGTAGGCACTTTTCGTGGACATTGGCCGATATTTGTAATCATTTTAATGTGCCGAATGATGGTGTTGAAAATGTGGATTGTGCTCGTTGGGATGATGATATTTTTGGTGTATCACTCTATGAGGTAAAAACTTTTTTAGGAGTTTTTCTGGAAGTAAGCTTCTCGGCAATGCCACCAAATTATCAGATTGTATCAATTATTTGCTCCTATTGTGTTTGTGGTAAAGAAGTAAAACTTCCGAGTAACCTTGAACTCTTTCTTACCTATAAGATTATCCGAGGAGAAAGAGTAAATTATGGGGCTATTTTTGTATATTGTTTGTCGGAATCAAGAAGACTTACTAAGAAAAAATATACGTTGGGAATTTTGATTTGTCGACTACTATACCTTTCGGGCTATCCAGAAAGTGAGATGAATACCGAAATTCGGCACAATGACTATGATAATGCCAACATTCTACAAATGGTGAGAATGCAACAACATTTACCACGAGTCCCCACCAAAGCCGCTAGGGGACGTGCTCAAAATCCACAACAACCTCGAGATGATTTCTTTAATGACAATGAGGTTGAAAATATTGGTAGAGGAAATGTTGAGGAACAAGAAGATGAAGAAGAAGTAAATGTGGGGAATGAACAAGAAATTGGGGAGGAAGAAAATGAAGGAAATGAGGAAGAAAATGAAAACGAGCCGGATGTTGAAGATTTAAGTCTCAAAGAGAGAATGGACAAAGTGGAAAGAGATACATTTAGGGATGTAGCCTCTCTTAGAAAAGAGCTCCGGGTTGTGAAGGAAGAAAATTCTAGATTGAAAAAGTCTATGGGAAAATTGAAAAAATTTATCAAAGAGCTTATCCCCGGAACTTGCTTCTCTTCGGATGAGGATTGATGTCCCCACCCCGTGTTTATCTTTTTATCTTAGCATTTTTTACTTTGTCCTTGTTGTTTTATGAACTATCTTGTAAAACTCTATTGCATTAATGGATTTGCTTGTTTTCTTGAAAGAGTTAAAATAGCAAGTTGTAAATGGCTTGTGGATAATCATGATATTGATGGAGTATTTGATGGTAAAAATACTCTAGTTTGGCATTGTTTGATAGTTGGTATGAAGTACTTGATGGTAAAAGTACTTCTTTTATTTTTTTGATGCCTTAATCTTTTTAATGGATGATTTGGGACATTTGGAATGTCTTATATGCATTGTTTGATGCTTGACATGTATTACTTGATGGCTCTTTAATTTTTGCTTGATGGCATTCGTAATGCCTTGATCTTTTTTTGGCTAAAATTATCTCAATTGGGTCGAACCCTTGAGAATTTACTTTGTTGAGCCTTTTATTTGTTGGACATATGTTGATAAATTGCTTTTGGTGATGATATGAAAAAAAAAACTTGGCTTAATATCTTTTACAAGGGCTATATACGTTTTCTTCAAATTTTGACGCCCGTCAAGTGCTCGATAAAATGTTTCAATGAAAGTGTCATCACCTACATGATTCTCTTATTTTCAAATGTCTTAAATTCTTATTGAGATCATGTTTTTGGCTAACAAATGAGCTTATGGATTTCTTATGATACATCTCTCCCATTTTTTTGGATTCTAAGCTTAATTCTTTCAATGGTTGATAAATCGTATTGTTGGCGCACTTTGATAAACTTGTATGATGTTTTTATCATCCTAACATTCTTTTTGATGATTCCAAAGGGGGAGAAACAGGAAATTGGCTCATTAGCTCAAAGAAGCTAATAAAAGCTTGTTATAAAAGCTATAAGCTATGACATCTTAAAAGCCATAAGTTGTGAATTATATTTAGTACAATTGTTGCTTGATGGACTTATATACTTGTCTAATGATATATTGTTGAAAGGGGGAGCTTATAAGCTCTTGAACAAAATGTAAAAGCTAAAGCTTTTAGCTTGTGGTTCATTGCTTTTACATTATTCTTGATGTGCTTATTGATAGGGGGAGCTTGTGCTTATTCTTGGATAATATTTTCTCCCTTACTTGGTTGATTATGTATTTTGGAAATTTTGGTTGCTTCTAAACGGTTAGTTGTTTTTACCGGAAAATCGTTTTTAAAATTGTCCTCCAAATATTTCAAAAAATATTGTTTTGGTTTGTAATCATCAAAAAGGAGGAGATTGTTTGATACATGTTTTTATCTTAATTTTCATGATTTTATTTTTACACCAAAACAATGTTTTTAATTGTTGTCCAAATACTCCTAATTGATTTAAAATGGTTTTAATATTTTCCGGAGTATTTCTTCAAGTTTTATTTTAGATAAAATTGGACAACACTTTTAATGATTTTATGTTTATAAGTTTATACTTCAAAACAAGGTTCCTAAATGTTGTCTAAATACTCCTGATTGGTTTAAAATACTTTTACTAAATTTTCGGAGTATTTCTTGAGTTTTATTTTCGACAAAAATTGGACAACATTTCTGTCTCGAGGTCAACCGGTCGCCGTAGAGGGCAACCCGTACCTGAAGATGATTTTTGGAACAAAAAATGAGACGAAAGGGAAATTGGCCAGGTCGACCGGTCGACCAGGGCGTCGACCGGTGACGTCTACCTGGGAGCAAAAATTGAAACAGAACAATTGCTCTTTGAAAATCCATGAGGGGGACCGGTTGGGGATGAGGTCGACCGGTCGAGGTCCACGTCGACCGGTCGCCCTGTGTTATTTTGCTATGTATTTTTCAAACGTCTATTTCTATGCGACCGGTCGCCCTATCTTTTGACAGCAAATTCTGACCGTTTGACAGCAGACAAACTTTCCTTAAAATGTGGGATTGATTTCTAATAGCTATATTCTTGATTTTAATTGTATTTTTCTGTAGATTTTCAACCCCCAATAGGAGTCTATGCTTGATCAATCATCTCCTATAAATAGAGGGAGTTTTGGAGCAACCAAAACAACAATTGAGATACAACACAACAAGATACACTTCAAGCAAATATTTGTCCTTCATAGTTATTATTCTTGTTGTAATATTTGCCTAGCTTATCACTTTCACATCCTTGAGGTCTAGGCTATTCTTGATTACACTTGCACTCAAATTGTATTATTCATTATTGAGTTGTAATCTTGATTTTTGGTCATCATTCAACACAAGATATCCTTGTGAGTGTTCTTGTGGTAAGAACACACTTGGGTGATCTAGGTGTTAGGTGTGAGATGATTGTGGTAATCTTCTTGTCGAGGTGTTGAAGAATTTGGTATTCTTCAAGGTTGAAGATTGTGGTAATCTTCACAAGGTGCCGTTGGAGATTGTGGTAATCTTCAAGACGAGATTGTGGTAATCTCAAAGGTGGTGTTGAAGAAGAGTGTGGTGCTCTTCAAGGTGTTGTAAGTTGAGTTTGTATTAATTTTGGTAATTAATAAAATTCTTTTTCTTTTTGAAATCCATCCCGGATATACTGGGGTGGTATAGGATTAGGCCCTAGGTGGGTTGAACCTCTATAAATCGACGTGTGTTGTTTACATTCCGCACTTTCATTATTGTCTTTGAGCTTTCGGTTCGAAAAAAAGGGTAAAATCGGAAAGATGGAGATAATCTATTCACCCCCTCTAGATTATCGTAGCCGCTTGGACTTACACATGCAGCATTGAAAAGACAACTTGCGTCTAGTCAGGGTAATTTTGAGACATGTTGGGGACAGATTCACACCCTCCTCGAGACATCATACAATGCAATCAAACATTCTTTTGAGAAGAGCAAACATGTAGTCTTACATAAATACAAATCGGTTGTATTCATGTCACTACGAGGTATGGTGTCTATACATGCATTGAATTTGATCTATACTGAAATGCATCGTGTATCCGAGGGTAGCGTAGACCCTTTGTTGTGTGGTTGTGTATTGAGAAGGACGTGCGGACTCCCATGTGCTCATGAACTTTCTGAATATGTGAGATTGGATAAGCCAATTCCACTTGATCAAGTGGCTTCATTTTGGCGAAAATTAGAAATATTACCGACTAAGAAAGACGAAACTAGAGTTGGGCCCGAAATTGGATCTCGATGGACTCAGTGTTTTGGTGATCTTTTCACCAAATTTGAACAAGCACCCGAATCAGAGAGGTTGTTAATTTTGAAAAGAGTTATGGAGATTACGAATCCAAGAACAACCTCACTAATTGAGCCTGAAGTACAGCTTCGCACACATGGTCGTCCTAAGTCTGTAAAGGTTAAACATCCAAATCAACCAAACGTGACCTGAGTAAGTTCGAGTATGTCGAGTCTATTAAACATAGTTGTTCACCATGTGAAGAAGTAATCTTTAATGTTGGTCCATCGAATCAACCTATGTTCTCTCCGATGCCGAGGCAAAAGCTACTAGTAAATATCATCTCTTTTATTTGTGCATGTACATATGACATATTTTTTGCTAATGTCCCACTGTTCTTCATGTTGTGTCTCAATACGTTGTGCGTCAAAAGGACCATAAAGTGACCATTAGTGGTTTTATGGAGCAACTTCCAACACGTTTACATCAACATATTATTGGTACTAAGGATGTTGACAGCGATGGTCATTGTGGTTTCCATGCCGTAGCAGACCTACTTGGATTCAGTGAAGAATCATGGGGTCGGGTTCGAGGAGACCTATATTATGAGCTGAACGAAAACCAAGGGTTGTACAATCGTGTATTCGTCAAACATGGTACTGTTGACAAAATCTTGTCTCGTCTCAACTACTATAACGAGACAACGCATAAGAAACATTGGTTTTGTTTACCCGAGATGGGTCACTTGGTTGCGTCGGCTTACAATGTTGTGTTTGTGTGTTTGGATCAGCGAATGTCCCTCACATATCTACCATTACGAACAGAAGCGTCAATTGCTCTGAAGCTAATTTGTGTTGGATTTGTAAACAATAACCATTTTATAGAGGTAACACTAAAAAATTGAGCAAAGATTATGTGTACTCATTGTTGACATGCATTTTGTTTCATTTGTAGGTTTTCTTGAGTGGCGGTCACCCATTTCCTCCCGTGGTCGCAACATGGAATAATTTTTGCCATGAATGTGCAGCAAATTGGAAGAATTTGTATACTAAACAACTTGAATTGTATAGTGGAAATGTAGGAAACAGTCCCATTGTCCGTAGTACGGAGACTATAAACTTAGGTTAGAATTATTTGTTTGTTATGTATTGGATAAGTTAAAGAACTTTGTTGGAAATGCATGTTTTTAATTGGTGTGATTGCTGTCGGAAATACTTGATTTAAGAGTGGCACATTTTTAACAGGCATTTGTTCAATAGACTGTCATATGGCACGATTGTGGCACGGTCGCATAAACTGATCGTGCCTTGCCTAGGCATAGAGATGGCAGTGGGGCGGGGAATCCCCGTTCCCAGCGGGGATCCGCCCTGAACGGGGTGGGGATTCCCCGAAATTTTCCCCCGTGGGGATGGGGACGGGGAAAGTTTTCTCCCCGTTGGTGGGGACGGGGATCATACTCCCGCCTTGCATGATGAGATCCCGCCGTTCCCCATGAGGAACCGCTTATTAAATATATAATATAATATTTATAATATATATAATATATTATAAATATATCCATATTAAATATTAAAAATGACAAATATTTAATTTATTTTATTAATGAATGGTTTATTAGTTTTTTTTATATAATTTATTAACATTAAAAATGATTATTTTTATAAAAAAAATAATTTTTTGCAACAAAAAAAATTAAAGCGAGGAACGAGGAATCCCCATGGGGACGGGAATGGGGGGAAATTTTTCCCCATTTGTCTCGCGGGGACGGGGATTTCCCGCGACCGCGGGGACGGGGATGGGGATCGCTCCCCCGCCCCCGCCCCGCCCCGTTGACATCCCTACCTAGGCACGATGGTGGCACAATCGCATAAACTGATCATGCCTTGCCTAGGCACGATGGTGGCACGGTCGCATAAAATGATCGTGCCTTGTTCTAGGCACGATGGTGGCACGGTCGTAAATGCAATGATCGTGCCACATGGCGTTGACTCTATTATAATATTGGCACGTTGAAAACGTTTCATAAGAACCTTATTATTACATCACAACCCTCCATAGTACATTACCACCTAACAGAGTACATTACCAACCAACCTAACCTAGTAGCACTGATAACATACCATAAAAAACCACAACACAAGAAAAGATTACAAACATAGCGCACGACCACCCAACTAGTACACAACAGACACCAAGAACCGGACAACTCAATCAATGTCAACTTCTGAGCGTTCAGCATCATCTTGAGTACCTTCATCAGAAGAGTAGCCATCAAACTCCAACGGATGGTCACGGGTGTAACCTGGTAGCCCCTTGAAATCAAAACTTCAACACAGTCACGGTACCTTGGGAAGCCGTTAGTACGAAAAAACCGTTGCATGTTTTTCTCTTGCCCATTATGAGCCCAATATTCTGGAGTGATGGAAAACCTGTTAGTGTACGGGTTGAAATTAACACCCTGCAATGCTATAAAACGTTGATAGTCACGAAAGTGGGTGCGCATCATATGGATCTTAATCTTGACTTTAAGGACAGGGAAATCCTTTTGCATGGCTTCAAATAGCACGTGACTCAGTTCAACAAATATACCGTTGAAAACAGCAGGGCGACGTATGTTGTTTGCCATACGACATAAGATGAAGAAATTATCAAAGCAGGCTTCTTCCTCAATGGAAGTCCAACCAGCACCACGCCTATTGGCCCTAGAGATCTCATTCGTTGTTCTTACCATTTTCATGTAACAAAAATCGTAAGAAACATGTTCATCCAAGATTTAATTAGCTATGATTCATCCAATTAGCTACTATGTAAAAAATTACCTTTATCGTCAACACAACCAAGATTTAATGCAATTTTGTTATCTACATTTGAACATACGCATGTATTTATAAGTGTAATGCATGGACCCATGTGTAATGTAACTTATTTTCACCATTTATTGCATTGACCCATGTGTAATATGTAACTTATTTTCACCATTTAATGCAAGGACTCAGTCAATATGTTACTTATTTTCACCATTTAATGAATGGACCCATGTTATATAAGTAACATAAATCTAACTCTGAATGGATAGATTGTCTGTCCCCAACTAACAAGTCCATTTAATGGATGGACCCAATTGAATATGTTACATACTTTCAACATTTAATGCAAGACCCACATAAGATATGACACGATAGACAAGATCATGATCGTGTCAATGTTCAATGATCGTTCCACACACGGCACGATCGACAAAAATGATGATCGTGTCATCGTGCCACATTGAGACACGATCGCCAAAAATGACGATCGTTTCATCGTGCCACATTGACAACAGACTCAAACATGTGCGACCCCAAATTCACTTACAACCAGAGAGTTAATCAACAACCAAATCATCCAAATCATTCCCAAATCATACCATATTATTCAAGTTAACCTAAAACATATTTTATACAAACTAAATATACAAAATATATACAATTCCAACAAAATACCCACAATATACACAATCTAAATCAAGGGAGAGGGGTCCAAGTGGATGCATCAATACTAAATTTATACACCGTAAATGCTAAATGCCGATGATACACAGTTTTTATATACTCCTCTGTGTTAAGCGTCGGGTCCAATGCATTTACAAGAAAACTATCCACCCTCCTCAATGCAAACGGTCCACAACTATGACTATCATGTTGTTCGAAATTCTTCGTTGGACCAACAATCTTGACAATCCAACAATTCTCACGAGGAGTCAACTCCGGACGCTCCTGGTAGAAACCAATTTGCCGTAGCAAAAATGGAACAATACGCGCAAACGGATAGAGAGACGCGCGCCGATCAAGACTGACCTCACGTGGTAGCTTGTGGATGTTGGAGTCATAAATCCAAATCTTGTGTTCCTTCAGCGCTATCCTCACCACAATACAATGATTGTTGAGGTTGTGGATAAAAACAACCTGTAAAAAATCGATTAGAAATTAGGGAGTACGAACAAAACAATAATTAGTTAATTAATTTATACCGAAAAGAGATATTTCTTACGCGGTCCAACGAACTCCATGGACGTACCCCACCCCAAATAGGTCGTTCACCATGGACTTACTGAACCAATGGCGCCAGAAGGTCAGCTGGTATGACCTCTGGCTGGGTCCCGTCAAACTTTTCCTGCGGTGGGTTCTTTCCATGTAGATCAGTCCATAATTTGACTAAATCAAGCTGCATAATGAAAACATGAATGTAACGAAACAAAATAAATGACTCATTATGGACTATCTATCTAAGAAATACATGAAACTTACAGCGAACTGTGTGTCAAGAAATCCTAAACGCCCTCGAACTTCGTTATGGACCACTACACCAGCCAACTCATGCTGGCAATGTAGTACAACTAAGTACGCATCAATTTGTTGTAACAAGCAAACAATATGGTCAATTGTCAATGAACATGAACAAATAACACCCTGGAAATGAAAGAAAAAAAAACATTAACATTGTTTTACCACATAATCCAAATCAATGGTGGGTGACTCGATATCCTTAAAGAAACTACTGCCAAATGTGCAAAGCACGTATCCAACATTGCGGCTGAGACAGAAAACTCGTGTTAAAATCACAAAACAACGATAGTGTATTTGAACTCATATATAGATTTAACTTAGCTCTTATCACTATCTAAGAACCGCATATACTCAGCATGTGTGGCATCCGCCTCACGTCGCTCGTGTACCGTGAAAGGGCTACGAAGGTACCTAGACGGCACTCGTGCTCTCACAACATGAAGGGACATATCATCCCCTCCAGATGTGGGCAGTGAACCCTGTGCCGATGCACCAATCCCAGTCGGTGTCCGTACATCTGTAGGGGACATCGCAGCCCCCTGTGGCACCGATGGTGGAGGAGGAGGAGTCTGCTGGCCCACCATCATGGGGGGAGTAATCTGATGTCCCACCACCGTGGGGGGAGTAATCTGCTGGCCCACCACCGTGGGGGGACTAGAATCCTGTACAATGAAGGAAACTTCATTAAATAACAGAATTTAAAAGATATTCTATTCTAAATGTTTAACGGGAAAAACAATAAATGCGCACCTGAGCAGATACCGTACGCTGAATGGCCGGATATACAAGTACCTTGACCTCCTTCCGCACGAGAGGCAGTACCATAGCAGATACGTGCTTTTGGACCAAATCTGGCACGATCTGCTGCACAGAAGGTGGAACTTCCAGCCGCACCACTGTAGGAACCTCCTAATGCATCCCAGTCCGGACCAAATCCGGAACCAACGCCTCGACCTCCCGCCGTACTAAACGCGGGACCAACGCCTCCACAACACTCTCAACCAAAGTCGGCACAATGGCCTCCACCTGCTGCCGCACCAATTCTTCTAAAAGCGCTCGATCGACAGCTAGAGAGGGTGTGGAGGTGGGTGGAGGACCATCTGGAACAACGCCCTCGGGGGCTGGACGATCATAATCACCCATCTCAATATGTGGATCCGCATCAAGGGGATCATCGTCATCCATCAATGAAGTCAACTCATCTGTGACATGGACTGAAGATGTGGTGCGTCGACACTTTGGAGCTTGAGGAGTAATAGGCGTCGTGGGCTTCTTCTTCCCGATCGAGTTAGCCCGATGAACATAAACAACACTAGATCGGAGCTCGAGATTGACATGCAATAGACAAGGAAGCTCATTGTCCCTCGCAGTCAAGGTCCGATGCGTATCAATCTACAAAATTGCAAGAACAAAATCAGTAATTAATTAGCTACTACCATAAGTCAAAATTTGAAAAACACAAATTACATTGTGTACCTGACGGTCAAGAAAGCCATGCAGATTCACGGAGGACTTCGGAAACTTCCACTGTGTGCCACGTGGAATACCAATGTCTGAGGATGGAACCCCACATGAATCCCCCAGATTGGGTATGGCCTCGTACGCCCATACCTAAGAAGAACAATAAAAATAGTTAAATTATAAGATGTATGTTTGTACCAAATGTAAATTATAAGATGTAAATTACATTAATATCACTTACCAAGAAAGCTCAAACAAATCTGTAAATACGGAAATTACTCTTGGTCTCGGTGGGTAATCATGAAAGGTAGTGGCATAAAATGCGGAACAGTACTTCCCCAGTGAGAAAGACTCCCAGCGATAAACGCGTCATCAACCAAAGTCCACCACGAATCCTCAATGATGTGGACCCGGATCCCACCCGAATAGCAAAAAGTATGCAACCAACAACTTCGCCACCTTCAACTCATCAGATGGATCATCGCAGAATGCATTTTGTAAAATGCATTAGTAGATCATCCATCGACACGTTAACACCACGGTAGTATCTATCATACAACCCATTGGGAGGCAGAACGTGCTTGGTGTTAGGATCAAATGTGGTGGGGGCAAAGGATAACCCAGTAACCAAAGCGTACTCATATTTGGAGAACCAAATCAAACGGTTTCCAATCTGAAACCAAAATTCGTCCCTCGCGTCTTTCTTAACAACCTCCTTTCCAATAACGGCATGAAGGGCAGCATTACAAATAACCGCATGGTTGTCCATCCTTAAAACAAAACCAAAACAGGATTTCTGAAACTCCTCGTACACATAATCCCCGCAATCACGCAACTCAATGTTTAAGTCGTCAAGAATCGACAACCTGCTATACAAATTGATCTTCGACTTTATTGACATAAAGTTCTGCCTCTTCCAAGCCCACTGTGAAAAATAGTAAAAAATCACATTTAGAAATCAACCACTATCAGCAAATCACATAGAAAAATCTAAAAAAAGTTGACAGCTACCTTGGCACGATGGCTTATTTCATCGACCGTGCCACAAATTAAGCCATCGTGCCCCAAAGGCACGATGGTGGCATGATTGATGAACAAAGCCATCGTGCCCCAAAGGCACAATGGTGGCACGATCGATGAACTAAGCCATCGTGCCCCAAAGGCACGATGGTGGCACGATCGATGAACTACCATCGTGCCTAAGTGGCACGATCGTACAGACGATCGTGCAACCTAGGGCTTCATCGACCGTGCCATTTCGTCTTCTTCAAAGTTCCACATTTTAAATTTTACAGCCGAAATGGCACCATAACTACACCCATCTCCAACTCATACCCATATAACTAAATATATAATAATAGCACACCCAAACTACAAAAATGCAAGTTATTTTAAGCCAAAGTGGAGTTATTACCTCATCATCGTCTTCGTGAACCGGTGCCAGTGACTGTGTCATTGCGTCTCGGCCTGTTGTGGATGGTGGTGCACCATCCACGAAGTCGTCATCATCATCGGGAAGAACCATCATTCTTCTCCGGTATGTTTGGATATCACGAGCCATTTTGCCGTCGAATAGAACAGTTTGAGTTAGTGGGTGTAGTTTTTTGTTTTAGATTGAGGAAGTGGGGAGGTGAAAGGTTGGAGGGTGTATTTTGGGGGAAAATAAGACCAAGGGTAAAATTGGAAAAAAGGGGGGGTGAACTCATCAATTGTGCCATATTTGAAAAAGTGGGGGGTGGTGTACTTAGAAAGTGGGTGTACTCATCAAAAAAGAGGGTGCCAATTAATTTTATTTATTCCAAACATTCTTTAAGGGGCTTTCTTATATGTAAAATATCTAAATTATCCTTTAATAACTTTAACCCGACAAACCTCCATTTCAAAAGGTTTAAAATACCTTTTTTTTCCTTTCTCTCTAACTTAACTTTCCTCTCCCTTCTCTCTAACCTAAAACACCTAAACCTAATATCCTCTCCCCTCCTTCACCCTTCCACAACCGCCACCCTCATCCCCCTCCATGCCTTCTCGCCTGGGGGCGGGGCGATGGCGGTTCCTTGTGATATTCGGAGGTGACCGATATTTTCATTCCAGGGTGAAAGCGGGTCGAGCTCACGAAGGTGTCTCGGAGTGAGTAGATGATGGGTGCATGATGAGAGAGTTATGTGAGGGAGAGGCAATATTTTGTTTTTTCTCTCATTTTTTAGCTATAGCTGTTGTTTTCTTATTTTGTTTGTATTTTCTTTTCCCGGTTGATTTACGAAACTCGTAGGTGGATCAGTTTTTTCTGTTTTGTAGTATGTAGTGGTTGCTCATGCCCGATTTTAGTTTTTTTTGGTGTGTTACAGTCTCCTTTAAGGAGTGCTGAAGTCTCCTGGCATGGAGTGGTTTAGTTTGGGGTGGGTAGTTTTTTAGTCCATGTTGTGAATCTGAACTGGTTTTACCAATTCCCCGCTTAGCTTTTAGTTAGTCTTGTCAGCTCTTAGCCCGTTGGCTACGATTGTAGTTGTAATTTTAGTTTTTGAGTTGTTATAATAAAATACTATCGTTCGACAAAAAATACCTTTTTTATTTCATTCAAAATTTTGTGTATTCTGTGTATTTCAACCGAAATTTTGGAGGTTTTGTGCTTCAACCAACCAAAAATTGTATATCTCCTCATTCTCGATTTTCGACATTGCAAGAGAAATCAAAATTCAGGTTTATATTTTGTTCTTCTAACCTTATTGCATAGTTTTATTCATTTTATCTGACATATTTCGTTCATTTTCTCGAGTAGATGATGTTTGGAATTCACTGTTGCGTATTTGCATAATATGCTTGTTTAATCAACTCTAATGAGTCGTTCAATTGACCAGCAATAATGCGATGATTGAACGACTTATTAGGGGTAAAATGAGTCTATTAAATGATAGAATTTCAATCAACGCATTATCGTTGCTCATTATCGTTGGTCGATTGAACGACTCATTAGAGTCAATTGAACGACTTATTTAAAATCAAATAGAACTGCACTATAGTTTTTTCTCCAATATTTGATATTTTTATCTTCAATTTAATTGCATGCAATAGCAGCGGCCAAGAAGAGAGATTTTTCAATATACCCCATGCTGAAGATTACAAGAGTCGACTGATGATCGAAGAGAAGACCCAGTTAAGTGTCAGCTGTGTGAAGCCAAGTGAAGGATCGATCAAGTGAGAAAAGTTGTCTCAATCACCGTCGACATGACTAAGTCATTCCAAAATTATTGGAATCGAATGTCAAAAGGGTATGCAGCAGACAAGACTTGAAGAAAGCTGAAAGAGATCCATTGTCAACACAAGTCAAGGTTTTGCTAGAAATGGACATGTGTCAGCCTGCCAGCAATAAAGTTGTTTTGTTGAAAGAGTGCAAAAAGCGAGAAACAATGGAATGTACCTAAAAACATGCAGAGACCAAGGAAAGGCTGCAGAGCATTGAATTCATGGTACGATCCTCATTAATTCTGCAAGGACAAGACATGCCAACAACCTACGAGTGAGATTTGAAACATGTGTCTATCTTTTCAACGGACATATTTTTGAATCTGCACTATAAAAAGTTGAAGAAGCAAGTGAGAGAAGGTTACCAATTACGAATTTCATAAGACTATCAAGCATTCAAGCAAGCAAAACCCGCAAAATACTCTCAAGCTTTCAAAGATAATCCTCAAGCGTAAAATCTAAGGAACTCAATCCAACACACTCAGTGGAGGAAAGAGTACTTCATCAAGTTGAAGAGGAAATTTGTTTGAAGAACAAAAGGGGTCTACTCTCCAAGGTTGAAGGAGAAGTAGTAAAGTTCAAGTTCGAACCAGAAGCTTTGGGCTCATTGGAAGGTTGTGTGATCAATTCCAAGAGTTCAAGGGAGCTTAAGTAGCAAGACAACTGTTTTGTGAAGAAGCTGAGTCCCAGGAGCAGCCAACTGTGTGGTCAAGGCTGACTCAGACTGTAGACTGCTTTATAACCAATATCTATTACTTAGTGGATTCCTCTAGGAGTTGGAGAAGAGTGGATTAGAGGAATTACCCCATCCTCGAATCAATATAAAAATTGCTTGTATCTTATCTACTTACAACACTTTAATTTCTTGCATATCTTTTATATCTGATGTTAAGTTATAATTATTGAACTCAACTGATAATAACCATTGCTAAAAACAAGTATTGAAAAACAAGTTTAAAACAACAAGGGAGAAAAGCCTTCCTGTGAACAAAACCAAATCAATCAGAATTTAAGTGTTAGCTGATACCAGCTGTGTTATACTATCAACAGCTCAGTCGAGACTGTTGAGTGGGTAACTTTGCTGACATAAGCCAACCTAGTTGTCCCTCAAGGACTAAGATGATTTGTGATTAACTCTGAAAATATTTAAAAGGACTAAATCGAAAACTGGTAAGGTTTATTCAACCCCCCTTCTAAACCTTACTACTCACCCCTTAGGACCTACAACGAAACTTTTCAATCTAGATTTGTAATACTTTTTAGTTCAAAAGGTAATTTTTCTAGCGGTGGTTTCCAGCGATGTTTCTCTTTTTTTTCTTTATTCTTCTCTTTCTTTTTTCCCTTTATTTTCTCTTCTTTCCTCTGTTTTTCTTCTTTTTTTCCCTTCATTTTGTGGCAAAACCAAAACCCAAGAGGATGAAAAAATATTCAAATTCGAAACTTAAAATCTCCATTAATGGAGTTTCAATGCTTAAAATCCTCCATTTATATGGTGAAATAAGTGAAAAATATGAAGCTTCTTAAGGTCATTAATAGTGAAAATCTCATAAATACAAAATAGGTAGTTTCATTTATCATTTATTTATTCAGTTTGTGAAGCCAACATACGATTAGTGGTAAACACTATAGGAGATGTATTTGGAAGTACTTTTCCAATGGGCTTTTAGACTTAAAACTCCATTTGAGATTTTTAGGGTGTTTAGTGGTTTATTTTGGATGGACTTTTGGAAAAAGTCATGTTCTAAAAAGTTCATTCTAGGGAAGTGGGAAAAGACTGCTTTTCAGATCTATTTCACGTATACTTCCCGCACTTATTTTTGGAGGTTACTGAAAATGTGTTATTTTCCTGTTTTATCCCTTATGTTTCTATTGAAATTACCAACATTAACCTCGACCTAACGTCTTTCTACACTAAAAAAGCCCTCAAAATTTAGATTTCTAGCAGAAGTATCATCTTATTCATTCTGCAAGTTCTTCATGATAAAAATTCCAGAAGATCTGAAGGTACTTTATATTTATTTTTTCCTGCTTTTTTCTTCTTCCATTTTGCGTTGGATTTTATGGTTTTGCACTTTTGTTGAATATGATTTTGCTACGCAGTCTTCTTCCCAACTTTCTTTTTCCTATTATCAATTCTAATCACTCTTCACGGCTAATACACATAAAAAAAAAAGAATGAATTAGAAGTTTTTTCTTTTTACATATGATAAAGTTTTTGCCAAAAAAGAAAGAAAGAAAGAAAGACATTCTTCTAACACTGATTAGTTCCTGAATTTCACTCATGTGATAAAGTTTTTGCCAAAAAAGAATTAGAAGTTTTATCTTTTGAGCAATAAAAAAAAGCATATTAGTTTTGCTACGGCCACGTAACCATATTGAACACTACTCCTATCAAAACTCAAATTTTTTTGTTGCTCCTTTTCTATTATAAATCCTTTATGGCATCAATTATAAAACAAATAGTTCTTTAGCCTAAAAAGACGAAAAGAAAAAAAGAAGAAGAATGCATTTAAGAGGCAGAGCAATGATAATATTATTATTAAACTCCATATCAATATGATTAGCTATTAATGTATTTGTTTATAGGGAGAAAGCCGATTATCAGAATTGTAAGTGCAAAAGTACTTTTCACTTTTCCAAGACCACCACTTATGTTTTTCTGAGAAACAATTTTTTCACTTTGTCGTGTATGTATGAGTATCTGTATGAATTTTCAGTTGTCATTGTTGTTAGTCCAAGTGGCTACGATAATCTAGAGGGGGTGAATAGATTATCTCGGTTTATCAGATTTTGCCCTCTTTTTCGAATAATCAAGCAAAGATGAAAGCTAAATGCGGAAAATAAACAACATACGTTGATTTAAAGAGCTTCACCCACCTAGGGACTACGTGCTCTACCACCCCAGTATATCCGGGATGGGTTTCAAAAAAGAAAAAGAAATTTTATTAATTACCAAAATTAATACAACACCTTGAGGATTACCACAACCCTCTTACAACACCTTCAAGGAGATTACCACAATCTTCCTTCACCACCTTTGAAGAGTACCACACTCTCCAAACACCTATCACCTAGATCACCCAAGTGTATTCTTACCACAAGAATACTCACAAGGATGTCTTGTGTTGAATGATGACCAAAATCAAGATTACAACTCAATAATGAATGATACAATATGAGTACAAGTGTAATCAAGAATTGAAAGCCTAGGCCTCAAATGTGTGCAAGTGAAAGTGCTTAGGCTAATACAACAAGATATATGAAAGTGTTTGCTTGTTTGCTCTTTTCTTGTGTAATGTGTTGTATCTTGTTGCTTGAATGAAGCCTCTATTTATAGGAGAGGTCTTGGCTTTGATTTCCAGACATAGGCTCCTCCTTGGGGAGTGATTTGCTGCAAAAGAAACCATTTAAAATCATGATTATAGCTGTTAGAAATCAATCCCACAAATTAGGGAAAAGCTGTCTGAAAATGCAACGGATAGTTTGCTGATAAAACAAAGGTTCGACCGGTCGCGCAGAGATAAGATTGAAATGAGTTTGCTGCAATTTTTACACAGAGGGACCGGTCGAAAGGGGGTTCGACCGGTCGCCCTTGATGTTGACCGGTTGGGGTGTTCAAAAATACGAAACAGAGAAGACTGCACCTTGAGGGGGCTCCCAGGTACCGGTCGCCCAGGGGTCAACCGGTCGCCCTCCCTGATTTCTCCTATGTCCCTTTTTCTGTTTCAAAACTCAACTCAGGTACAGGTTGCCCTATAGGGCGACCGGTCGAGCCTGAAACAAAAGTGTTGTCCAATTTTTTATCGAAAATAAACTCCAAGAAATACTCCAAAAAATAGTAAAAACATTTTAAATCGATCGGAAGTATTTAGACAACATTTAGGGACATTGTTTTGGTTTAAAAACTCATTTGAACAAAATCATCAAAATCATGATAAAAACATTTATCTAACAAACTCCCCCTTTTTGATGATTACAAACCAAAACAATTTTCACGAGGACGATTTTGAAAACAAAACAATTTTCCGGTTTTATGAGAAAACTATCCGTTTAAAAACATTTTTATAAATAGCTCCCCCTATCAATAAGCACAACAATAAAAAATATTGCATAAGCTAGAAGCACAAGCTATTACAATCTATTACAAGATACACATAAATATCATGAGCTAAGAAGCTCCCCCTGTCAAAATACTCATAATCTTTTGCAATTAAGTCCATAAATACAAGTCATGGACTAGGTATACTTGGCTTTAAGAAGCCATAGCTTATAGCTTTTATGTCGAGCTTTTATTAGCTTCTTTGAGCTAACGAGCCAATTTCCAGTTTCTCCCCCTTTGGAATCATAAAAAAGAATGTTAGGATGATAAAAACATCATACAATTATATCAAAGTGCGCCAAAGATACGATTTATCAACCATTGAGAAAAATAGGCTTGGAATCCGAAGAAATGGGAGAAATGTATCATAAAAAAATTCATAAGCTCGTTTTGTTTGCCAAGACATGATCTCAATAAGTATTTAGACTTTTGAAAGCAAGAGAATCATGTAGAAGTTGAAATTTTCATTGTGACATTTCATCGAACACTTTGTGGGCGTAAAAATTAAAAAAAGTTGTATAAGGCCCTTGTAAATGAATCAAGCCAAAAATTTTCATCATCAAATCATACCAAATACAATACAATACAACATAATAACTCAGCTCATCATGATCATATGACAATTTCATCAAGAAATATACAAGAAAGCCACATACTCAAGGGTTCAACCCAATTGAGCAAAAGGAAGAAAAATTCTTACCATTCGATCGGTAAAGATGAGCAATGATGATGATGGACAAGCTATATAAAGTCCAAGATATGAGTTGAATGCATGAAAACAAATTTTGAGTGAAATTTGTGTGAATTTGGCGAAGAGGACGAAAAATGGCAAAAATGGGTTAAAATGACTACTGCAGGAGGCAGAACGGTTTTAATCCAAAAATTTGCTAAGGGCGACCGGTCGACGTTGAGGGAGACCGGTTGCCCTCAACCCAATCAGCCCACTGTCTTGCCCAATTTTTCAAAATCCGAATTTTCAACCAAAAATCCGATTTTTCGCCCCTAAGTTTTAAAAACATGCAAAATGCAAACGTAAACCTCATTCAATATGCATTATGCCTAACCGAGCTCGTATGGACGCAAAAGTCTCGGAAGATAGCGGTTTTGTAAAAATGTCCGCCAATTTATCTTGAGATGGAACAAAAGATATCTCAATTTTTCGTTTAGAAACACAATCCCTTAGAAAATGATGTCTAATCTCAATATGTTTAGTACGGTTATGATGAACCGGGTTTTGAGCAATATTTATAGCAGATATATTATCACAAAAAATAGGAACGTCTTCAAAAGAGCATTTGTAATCCGCTAAGGTTTGTTTCATCCAAAGAAGTTGAGTACAACAAAAAGCTGCGGAAATATATTCGGCTTCGGCCGTTGAAAGTGAAACACAATTTTGCTTCTTTGAAAACCAAGAAACTAGGCAATCGCCTAAAAATTGACATGATCCGGAAGTACTTTTCCGATCATCAATATTTCCCGCATAATCCGAATCACTATAACCTTTAAGAGAAAAATTGTTATTCTTTGGATAGAATAAACCATATTGAATAGTGCCTTTCAAATATCGAAAAATTCTTTTAACGACACTCATATGAGATTCTTTGGGATTGCTTTGAAAATGAGCACATAGGCATACGACATGAAGAATGTCCGGTCTACTAGCGGTTAAATAAAGTAAACTACCAATCATACCTCGATACTTTGATTCATCCACGGACTTGCCTTTTTCATCTTTGTCAATTTTGACATTAGTTGCCATAGGAGTAGACACGGTTCTTCCTATTTCAATGCCGAACTTTTTCAAAAGTTCCTTTGTATATTTTGATTGCGAAATGTATATACCTTCTTGGCATTGTTTAATTTGAAGCCCAAGAAAGAAGTTGAGCTCCCCCATCATACTCATCTCGAATTCTCCTTGCATTAACTTAGAAAATTTCTTGCACAAAGATTCATTAATAGCTCCAAAGATAATATCATCAACATAAATTTGCACAAGTAAACAATCTTGCCCTTTTTCAAAAACAAAGAGAGTAGTATTAACTTTACCTCTTGTAAAACCATTTTGCAAAATAAAAGAGCTAAGTTTATCATACCATACACGGGGTGCTTGCTTTAAACCATACAAGGCCTTTTTAAGTTTATAAACATCATTAGGCCTAGAAAACTTTTCAAACCCCGGAGGTTGTTTTACATAGACTTCTTCTTGAATAAAACCATTTAGGAAAGCGGATTTAACATCCATTTGGTAAAGCTTGAAATTTTTAAAACAAGAATAGGCAAGTAAAATACGAATAGCTTCTAAACGTGCTACGGGTGCAAAAGTTTCATCATAATCAATACCTTCTTCTTGACAATACCCTTGAGCGACTAACCTTGCCTTGTTTCGAACAATGTTGCCTTGATCATCAAGCTTATTCCGGAATACCCATTTTGTACCAATAATAGTTTGAGAAGGAGGACAAGGTACCAATTCCCATACATCATTTCTTTCAAATTGATTCAACTCCTCTTGCATCTCCAAAAACCAATCCTCATCCTCAATAGCCTCCTTAGCATTTTTAGGCTCTTTTTGAGATATAAGAGCTTTTTCGGCAAATTTTCTTCGGGTCATCACTTTATCAAGGGGATCACCAATAATAAGATCTTTTGGGTGATCTCCTTTAAATTTCAATGCCACGGGAAGATCCGAAGTATCACCTTTATCTTCTTGAGGAACACTCGAAGTGGATGGTTGATCATTTTGAGCATCATTTTGAACAATGGGTTCAATAATATCTTTTTCATTACTATCATCATTTGGTATTCTTTCAACACCCGAGGCTTCATTGAATTTTACATGAATCGATTCTTCAACAACCATGCTAGTCTTATTGTAAACCCGATATGCTTTGCTCTTGGTTGAATACCCCACAAATATTCCTTCATCGGTGTTGGGAAATTATTTTGTAGATTTTGATGAATGCCATGTAAAACTTAGAATAGGAAGTTGGTACCCCATTTTTGTTGTAAACTGCATTGTAATAGATAGGGCTGGTCGAGCTGAGGTAAGTCAGCTATGCCTAAACATGCAAGAAGACAACTGGAGACTAGAAGGAAGACTCATTTGCAAGGCAACCGAGTATGGCAAATAAAGAGAAGACGGAACTCGATCAAGGTGCGGTGAGATGCGGTGAGTAAAGTATCAGTCAAGTCAACTCAAGACAGCCAAGTCTCTAGGTTGAAGTGACATGAGAGTCATCAAATGATTGGAAGCTGACTCGTAGTCACCTGGGGATGTTAAGAAAATGCAGTCAAGTCAAGACAATCGAAAGAGATCCGTTGTACGTAAATTAAGAGAATTACTTAAACAAGTAATACCTCCATCTTGCCTTTCTTGAAGTGCTCGGTCCCGAAGCGTGCAAGAGGAATAAACCAATGGGAAGCATCGAACTTGGGTCGAACTCAAAAGTGAAACAATCATTCATACGAGGAAGTGGCAATTTCAAGGATCGCAACAAGATAAGCCAACGACCACAAGTGAATTTCAAAAATAAGCCTATCTCTTCAACGGGCATGATTTTTGAAAGATCTATAAAAGGCCGAGGAATAACTCGAGAGAAGGTTACTCAACCACGAACATTCAAGCAAACATTTGAATCAGTAACCAAAAATATTCTCAAATCATTCAAGATCAATCCTCAAGCCTACATTACGAAGGAAATCAATCCAACACTCACTGTGAAGGAAATAACTTCAATCAGTTGAAGAGGAAATTTTTGAAGAATCAAGGGTCTACATTCCACGAGGGATTGTAGAAAGGTTCAAGGTCGAACCAAGCTTAAGCTAGTTGGAGGGCTTCGCGATCAAATCCAAGGAACTTAAGCAAGTGGGGTCAGTAGCAAGGTAAACGCCCTGTGAAGAAGTCGAGTCGCACGAGAAGCCGGTTGTGTGACCAAGGCATCTCATCGAGTCCCAAAGGATCAAGTCAATTTGTGTGATCAAGACTTTTATACGGGATTAACCACTCGTATATTGATCAATACTTAGTGGATTCCTCCAGGAGTTGGAGAAGAGAGGAGTAGAAGAATTACCCCATCTTCGAACCTCTATAAAAACTTATTGTGTCATTTACATTTCAAAGACACTTTAATTTCGCATCTTATTTTTATATCTGTTTGATAAACTTGCTATCCAATTGATAATCAACTGAGTGCTAAAACCAAGTATTAAAACAAACTAAACCAAATTCAAGGGTGTTAAGTCTTCCGCTGAAAACAAATCACAGTCGAGTTAAGTCTTTAGTTAAAACAACTGAGTTATTCTATCAACAGCTCGATTTCAGTCATTTGAGTGACTAACTCTATTTGATTAACTAACTTAGTCATCCATCAAGGACACAATTTTGTGAAGTATTAACTCTGAATATTTAAAAGGACTAATTTGAAAAGTTGGTAAGGTTTATTCAACCCCCCCTTCTAAACCTTACACTCACACCCCTTGGGACCTACAATCGGCCTTAGGATCAAGTTTGTCCAATTGATCCTTAGTGTTCAAAATAAAGCACTTACATCCAAATATTTTGAAATAACTAATATTTGGAGTTCTTCCTTTCCAAAGCTCATATGGAGTTTTATTCATTTTAGGACGAATATAAACTCGATTAATGACATAGCAAGCGGTACTAACGGCTTCGGCCCAAAAATATTTTGGAAGTGAAAATTCATTTAGCATGGATCGACTCATCTCTTGTAATGTCCGATTTTTCCTTTCGGCCACTCCATTTTGTTGAGGTGTCCTTGGAGCCGAAAAATTATGTGCATATCCATTGGTTTCACAAAAGACTCTAAATTCACCATCAAATTCTCCACCTCAATCACTTCGAATAGACTTAATAATATCTTCCTTTTCATTCTCAATAAGTCTACACAACTTAACAAACTCATTAATGGCATCGCTTTTATTGGTAAGAAAAAGAACCCAAGTATATCTAGAAAAATTATCGACAATAACAAAAGTGTAATGTTTTCCACTTAGACTTGTCGTACCAATATCCCCATACAAATCAAGGTGAAGCAATTGTAGGGGTTTGGTTGTGGAAATTTCATTTTTGGGCTTGAAACTACTCTTAACTAATTTGTTCTTTTCACAAGTGTCACATAAGCCAAGATTTTCAAAATTCAATTTGGGTAGTCCTTTTACATGTTGATTTTTGTAAATATTTTTCAAATTCTTGTATCCAACATGTCCAAGTCGACTGTGCCATAAACTCATTAAATCATTATTGGCGACAAGATAAGAAACATTTGACTAACCAAATCACTTGTACAAATTTTGTAAAGATTGCCTTTTCTACTTGCTTCGCAAATAATTTCATCATTTTTAAGAATAAGACATTTTTCTTTATTGAAAACAATATTATAATTTGAATCACAAAGTTGGCTAACACTTATCAAATTAAACTTAAGCCCATCTACTAGTGAAACATTACTAAGAGAGAAAGAAGAGTTACCAATGTCTCCATTGCCAATGATTTTCCTTTGTCATTGCGAACATGACCATACCCTCTTCTTAGAGCTTGATGTTGGTAAAAAGTTCTCTCCTCCCGGTCATATGGCGTGAACATCCGCTGTCCATGAGCCATTTTGAATCTTCCATGGTTGTTATAGCCCCTATTACCTACAAAAGAATTATTTTTAGGTACCCTATAGTTTTGGGGTCCATGGGGGTTAATCTTGAGACCTTTGGGTCTCCAAATATGACTAGAGCTATTTCTCGGTTTGCAATTGTTAGCATAATGTCCAACTTTGCCATAATAAAAGCAAGTAGGAGTATAAGAGCTACTAGCATGTACGAAAGTCGGACCTTGGTTATCTATATATATATAATAAGCAGACTATTCTATGAATAGTATGGCTAAATTTTCCCGCCCAATTTTCACTTTCTAAAAACATTTTTTTTTTTTTTTTTTTTTTTTGGTTTTATTTATGTCCCGGAATTTATTGCAACAGAATCCGCGTGATATCGTAAATCATGGCAAGTTTTTAGTTTTGTAGTTACCATAATAGTTGTCCTCCGATTGTTTTTTAATTACCATTAATACATCCATGATTTTCGATTATTTAATTAATTACTTTTTTATAAATTTAACTTACCAAAAAGTCAATTTGAAATTTAGTCCATTGATTGGTTTAAAAGTACCGTTAATATCATCAGGATTTTATGTGATTTTTCAGTAAATTGCGACTCCTTTCTTATAAATATAACTTACCAAACATACATCAAAAGATATCGCATTGTTATATTCTACATATATATAGTTTTTTCAAATCTGATCTTTAATATCCCCATTATTTATGGTAATGTGCGAATATTAATTACCAAATTATATTAACAATCATGATTCAATAATAATATCAGAAAAATAATTGAAAAATGGTTTTATGAAACTTGCAGAGTACGTTATACACCGATTACTAAAATAAAAAAACCCAAAAAAGACAACTGAATTTGTAAAATAGCAGAACAAAATTACACTTTTTTCTTTCCAAATTTCGAATCACTGGACCCTATAAATACATGTGCTTAATGATCACTTTACACTGTATCATCATCTCGAGAGCTCTTAAAACCAGTAAAATTACAAATTTTCAAGCTACTTCATACTATGGCACCCATGTTCGATTTAATCAAAAATTTGAATAAGAGCAAGACCGCCTGGGCATTGAAAGTGCGTTTGGTTCGTGTTTACTTAAAACCAAACATTTAAAGACAATACAAAAATTGAAAGTATTGAATGCGTGTTTCATGATTCAATGGTATGAATATTTTTTCAACTATTTTATTTTATGTAAACTGAATATAAATTAAATTGACTATTTTAAAATTTACGTTAATTTAAACATCTTGCAGGGCGAGAGAATTCATGCAACCATAAGAAAAATGCATATGGAACAATACAAGAAGATGCTCAACGAAGGACGTATTTATGCAATTCGAGATTTTTTAGTCACTAATCAAATGGATAAATATAAAACTTGTGTGACTAAATATAAGATTATGTTTCATGGGAAAACACACATGTTTGAACTTTTTGACAAAAACTTTCCAAAGTTTATGTATGTTTTCAAAGACTTCACGGAATTGCTCGATGTTACGAAAGTTGATGATGATCGCTTTTCGGTAAGTTATAAATTAATAACTTTATTTTCTTATTGTTTTAATAACGATATTTATAATTTTAAGCGTCTTTAATTTTAAACGAGACATCATTGGGAGAGTAGTAATGATGCAATCTGCCGAAACAAAACAAGTTGAGGGAAGGCCACACGGTTTATGGATATAATTTTGGAGGATTTGGAGTAAGAAAACATTATATGTACTATTTTTGTTTTAAATTATATTGATATTTTAATTCAAAAATAATGCTTTATTTGTTTTTTTTTTTCTATAATGCAAAGTAATAATCGTGTTACATGCACTCTATGGGAAGACTACGTTGATACAATATTGCCATATCTCAAGAGCACGATCGAGAACCATTCGTAATTATTATTCAAATGTGTCGTGCTAAGGTGTATCGAGGTAATTTCAATTTATTAAAATAATTGAACATTTTTCGTTGAATCGACTACAAATTCTTTTTTAAACATTTGCAACATTTAGGAGAGGTAAAAGTGTCCAACACTTATCATGTAACGAAATTGATTGTCGATGTGGAAGAAGAGGCCATTAAGGAATACAAGAGAAGGTATAACATTATAATTATTGGGGTGATAAAATTTTTTATCTAAATATTTGATATAAATATATTTTCAATTTGTTTAGTTAGATTAATTGACATAATACTTTTTAATTCAAAGCATTGTCAATGTTAGCACCCCCACGTGTTCGATTAGTTATCGTACTTTGCCATCCAATCAATCTGTTTCGGAGGATTTAACATCCGGCAAATCTTTTTTCCGAACGATAGAGCAACTTTATTCAAATCGAGAGGTGATAATTTCATTTGACTTTTTTTTTTTAAATATTTATTGTTTTAATTTAAACATTGCAAAGAAATATTTCTCATAAATTAGAAAAAATAAAAACTAAATATTTGATTTAATTATTATTATTACAGATTGGAAGTTTTTGGATATGTGGTACAATAATCTCATTTGTTGGAGATTGGTGGTACTTATCTTGCCCACATTGTCCAAAGAAACTGAAAGAGGCAGGAGAGAAATTGTACTGCTTTGGTTGTGACAAATTTCCTGAAAATGGGAATTTAAGGTATTTATTTATTTACTATGCGAAGTAAATTCTTGGCTCATTAATAGTAAATAATTATTACTGACTTAATTTCTTATGACTTTTATTAGGTACAAGCTGGAAATTCAAGTGGTAGATAATACTGGAAATGTTCCGCTTCTTTTGTGGGACCGTGATTGTGAAAAACTCATAGGAAAACCATGTGCAATTCTTAGGAGTGAACATATGGATGTATGTACAATGGTTTTTAATGATTATATATTATAATTTCATAGTTGATATATTTTAACATTTTTTATTCTAATAGATGCCTAATGGACAAGACATTAGGATGACATTGCAAGTTTGATTGATACACAAGCCTTTTTAAGGTGCAAGTTAAGGAGATCGGTTGAAGCATTATGACAGATCCCTAAATTCGAAATTGACTAAAAATCGAATTGATTAAAAAATTTGCGGGAATGTTTGCAATTGAGAGTCGGTAATAACTATATAATTTTGTTTACTTAAATTATTAAGTTTTAAATGTTTTAATTTACATATTTAATGAATTGTTACCGCCTTTGTAGGAATCGGACTTCTGTCCCAAGGTACACGGTGATGGAGAGTACGAAAAGGTCCGCAATATATTTATGTCTTAATACTAAAACTCTTTTTATTAATTTGTGGGAAATAAGTAAAAAGATCTTTTTGCGGGATGATTCCTCGGAAGATGAAGTCAATACTCCAAGTAAGGAGCAAAAGCGAGAAAGAAATAGTGAAGGAAAGCCCGTCTTTTAAGCGGGCACTTTTCAAGATTTTGCATCTTCTACAAGTGCAAAGAAGTTGAAAGAGTTCATTAAGAAGGAGAAAGAGGGTGACAATCGAAGAAGAAATAGTTTTTCGTTGGATTGGTAGTTTTATATATTTACTTATAGGGCAATTTCTATTATTTGGGGCAATTTCTATTATTTGAAACAATTGTTGATTTTATTGTTTTCATTCAAGATTTAATGCCATTGTTTTGATTTGAATTTTTTATTATTCTTATGAAGTTTTTCAATTAGAGTTTTAACATTTTATTGTTATTTATCAATCAATCAGCTGTCAATATTTGCCCTAAGGTATTTTCTGAAATTTAACAATTTAAAAATGGCCAACAAAAAAAATCTATGAAAAGCATGTCTTATATCTAAAAAACAGTAAAACTGATCGAATTTATTTAAAAAAGGAAGAAAGACCCCCTAGCACCCGCAGGATTCCACTACACTCATGATGTAGGGTCAAGAAGGTTTTTGCATAGAGGCTCTTTTTTTGGTCTTGCGAAAAAAAAAAAAGGGGAATGACATCAATGAGATAGTACATAATCATAAAACATGATCGAAATAACTTGATAATCAAACATATACATAATGTAATTGAATCATGCATTCAAAAGAACATCACTAAAGAAACATCGACACATTTATAATTTCAACAAATATGACTTTAGATATTTAGTCAAAATTTTAGGATAAATACCTTTAAGAAAAGACAGAAGTTTAATATATTGCATCCTTTCTTCCTCGCTTTGATAATACATTTGTAGGTCAATATACCTTTAAAACCTTTGAAATTGTAAATAAATAAATATTTGGTATAATAAAATATTTTCGTTTCTATAGGTATTACTTGAAGAAACATTAAAATATACAATTCTTGTTAAAATAAATTTGTAACAAAATATTACCTATAGAAATTGGAATTGATTTCAAATTCTACTTTATCAAATTTTTCTATTTAAAATTTTGTCAAAACTAACCTAAACCGATTTTAAAAATAATTTAACATATCTTTGTATAACAAATTTGTGAAGATCTGAATGTTTTTCAATAATCCATATAAGGTTTGATTTAAGTTAATTAGTATGCTAATTAAGTATGATTATTGATTATGAAGAGATTTCATTACAAATATTTAGTCAAATATACCTTATAAACCAAATAAAAACTGTTAATAAATATATAGGTATATCTCGCTAAATTCGGATTATATAAAATATATGGTAGGAATATATTCATTAATAAGGTGACTGATTTTGATTCTTGATCATCAAGACTTACCATTACTAGAGGCCACAACCAATATAAATACCCACAGAGAGTTCACATTTCAATTATCATAATCAAAACTCAACTTAAAAGGCACGAGAGAGAAATATTTAACACAACTCGATCATCAACAAAAAGAGAAAGCGGACATACAAAACCACGAAAAGATATCACAATGCGGCATATTAAAAGCTGGATTGTACTTTCGGCAAAAACGGACAAGGGATAACATCACCGAAGATGGTATCAATTTTTTTTTTTTTTTTGAAATAATATTTGAATAGTTGGATATAGAAAATATGTTAATAAGTAGTGATAGTTTATATATGAAGTTCATAATTAAATATAAACTTATCTGTATTTTATATTAATCCAGTGCCTATGAAAATGTTTTCTTTTTGTAAAATTCGAACTTGACCCTGAAAATACAACAAGAAAATATTGTAAGTAACAGGTAACATGAGATGCACGATATGAAATATGTATTTCTTATACTTATCTGTAGATTTTATGATTCGATGTTGTTTGATTTGTTTCTTCATTACGAAAAGTTAGATCTTTGATAAACGTTATACAAGTTCAATGACCTAATCATATTAATATTTTTCATAGTAATATGTTAACAAAAAAAATTCTATATTATATTCGAATACATAATATAGTTTGATTGTAAGGAAAGATGAAGATTATTATGGAGATAGGAAAGATGAAATCAGAAATGTAGTAAACATTATTCGACTACATAATATAATTATTATTACCTTGAAAATCACATAGTCAAACATATTCATAATTGTGAGCATTTAGTCTCATAACACAAAAAAAAATATTAGTGAGATTTATAATATCCAAGAATACAATTAAAAAAATAGATTTATTTTGTTTCTTCAAAACCAAAAATGCCTTTTAAACTTTCTTACTATATAGTACAAAAATAAAAGACAAGAACATGTTCACATTTCTTTACCAGATCCAGAAAAAAATCTGAAAATTTTACTATTAAGAATAATAGCATTAGAAAAAATGTAATATTTACAATTTGTTTCTTCAAAAAAAAAACCTCTTAAACTTTTGTACTACATAGTACAAAAATAAAAGTTAAAAAAATCTTCAAGGATCATTAATATATCTGAAAAAAATTTGCAATTTTTTTATTTTATAAATTATGAAATGTATATATCTAAACTTAAAACACTTCATCGTATGCACAATAGAGAAAACACGTATCGGAACAAATATACTGGATCTTTAAGATTTGTGCAAAACCACAAATAAAAAAACAAATATAAATACTTCTATACAATCCATTTACAGATCTAAAAAAATAGAAAACTTTACCTTGGATACGATTTAAACACATATCTTCAACTTTTCTCTTTTTAAACATGCAAACAGGAAAAAAAATGATCGATAGACATAACAAAATCGGAAGTTTGAAACGATGAAAAATAAAATAGGGAAAAATAAATATTTACCTCCAAATTGACATTTATCCGAGATCTTCTTTTCGTATTTTGAACACACAATATTGTTAATGTTTAGTCAACACACATAAAACTGCAAAAATTAGGATTAGAAGAAATGTTATCGAGATTTTTTTTTTTTGAAGAGTATCAAAAACAAAATGGTTTTTTTCATTTTCAGATCCAAAACCATTTTTACACTAAGCGAAAAATGATTTTTCGATCTACAAAATCGACGGTAGAACATTGTTTTTGGTTTTCTGATCTGAAAAATGAAAAAAGTTGAAGGTTTGTGATGGTCGAGAGGCTGATAATCGAGATTTTTTGTTTTTAAAAATCAATAAAAACCAAAACATTTTTGTTCATTTTCAGATCTAAAACCAATTTCTATAATAAACTGAGAAATGATTTTTCGATCTAAAAATAATAAGCTTGAACAGAGAAAACACATGTTTTACAAACTGAAAAAATGAAAACTCTGAAGCAGTGAGGTGGGTGAGAGGCGGAAGTAGGTTAGATAGAAATGGGGCAAAAAGTATAGCAGATATGTTTGGGTGAGAGGAGGAGATGATAGATAGGATTAGGGTTTGTTTTTAAAAAAAAAAATTAAAAAAAGTGGATCACTTTTTGGTGTAATCCCCACCGTACATTTGTTAAATCTTGACTCTACATTTTGCAAGAACTCTCTAGAATCATTCTTGCAAGTTACACGTGTTCAAAGAACACAAAGTAAGCTGAACTTAATCATGTTGTGGACTAATTTTAATGGGCTTTAATAAGCTCCAAATGGGTTTATTCAAAAAGCCCTAAACTATGCATAATTGGGTTTTATTCATTTGTGTTGTGGGCTTTTGCATTGATTATGCTATGATTTATTTTATTGTATTTTTATTTTAATAAATTAAATATAGATGAAATAGTTTATTAGATGATTTAATTTTTAAATGTAACTGAATAATATAAAAAGGAATTTACGTGCTTCATTTTTCAATTTAATTGAAATTTATTAATTTTTATATTATTTTATTTAACATAAAAATGTAATTAATTTATTTTGGTATAAAAATAGTGCTTAATAATTTGTAATATTTTAATTTTTTGGAAATGAGATAATATATATATATATATTTTATATTTTTATTTGTATATCATTTGTGTATAAATTTTGTATATTTTATTATTTTGTTTTTTTAAATAGAAAATGGGAGCATAGCATGGATACCATCTACAGATGGATCTAAAAGAGTTGTATTGAACAGTTGTTTGAACAAGATTACTTATCAATAATATATATATATATATATATGTATATAATTTGTGTATACATTTTTTATATTTTATTATTATTTTGTTTTTTTGAAATAGAAAATGGAAGCATAGCAAGGATAACATCTACAGATGGATCTAAAAGAGTTAGATTGAACAATGGTTCGAGCAAGATTACTTATCTATTTTCCAACTCTCCTCTTACTGACATCACAAACGGTACATTGTATTTTATTATTATTATACTTATTAATAATTATTTAAATATTATATATATTTGTATCAATATGATTTTTTTATTACTTTCTTTTAAACAGAAAATGGGATCGGAGAGCGGGAAGAATGGCTAGAAATGGCCATAAAAGTATTATTTCAAATAATGCTTGAGTGTGGTTGTTTATCATTTTTCAAACACGAATATTGGTGATAGTGGAAAAGGTATATTCAAAATTTACTTTTTAATTTCTTTGTATCGTATTACATATTAAGATGTGATTGAAATATTTATGTTATATTTTATTATTTTGGAAAAATAGTTTCCAGGAGGAGACCACCAAATCAAAACAATATTAAGAATCTGAACAATTCTTATTATCCTCCGACCTCGGCGTCCTCCAATATTTCGCATGTCTCTGAAATTATTGACCTTACTATGGATGACTCTGTTGAAACTGCTTTGAACTGCAATCCAAATACAGTACCGGACAATACAGTAGAGTCAAATACAACTACATCTCAGTTACATGACACAATTGCAACCATTAACAATGGTGAGAACTGTTTGTTTCATATATTTAAGTTATTTTATTTCACGTATGTTATCAAATTTTTAATGTGTAATGTAAAATCAATATTTATAGAAATCGTTTTTTACAGAGTACTGGGATATCGGTGATGCAAGTTGCACTTGCCAATTTTGTGCGGCAATGTTTTGGTATGAGGAGAGGATTCAATCCCATGTCAGATCTACTTGTCCAAAATATGGATCGTGTTGCAGTCACGGCATTATTCAACTTCCTCCTATGAAACAACCACCTACTTTGCTTCGTGATCTATTGTATGGAGACAATGATAAAAGCAAGCACTTTCAAGAAAACATAAGATCGTATAATAGTATGTTTTGCTTTACATCAATGGGAGGAAAGATAAATCATCGACATCAACAGAGGTCAAGGTGCTCCGTATTCGATATGTACGGACAAAACTATCATTTAATTGGCGCATCGTCGGATGGTTCAACACCTAAATTTGCACAACTTTATATATACGATACGAGAGAATGAGATAAATCATAGAATGAATGCCGTAAGGTATGCTTTTTATTATTTCTTAATTAATTAAAAAAATTCAATATTATATCCAGATACTAGATATCTATATCTATATATATAATGTTAACTATTAATTTTCGGCGTGATTTATTCGTAGGCAAGGAAGTGATACTAATAATGCACCAAGATATAGTTGTCGGACTACGAAAAATGTTAGATGAAAATAATATATTGGTTAAAACCTTGAGTAGCAAGAGAAAAGATGCGAGAATGTGCAAATTCAAATGTCGATTACGCCTTATGGTAAAAGAGGCAAGGATGCTAGAAGATACAACTTGCCATCGAGCTCGTGAGGTCGCCGCTTTGATTGTTGGTGATTTTGATCGAGGCTTTAGGAGAAAGAGATATATTGATTGAAACAAAAACCGGACGATTCTGAGAGGATAAATGAGTTGAATCTTTGCGTATTTGCGCGTTGCAAAGTATCCTTTGTTGTTACCTTACGGTGAGGATGGTTTTAGAGAAGATATTCCATTTTCGGACTTGAAGAATAGAACTCATGGAGGAAGGAAAACAGATTAGTGTTCGAGAATTTTTGCGTCACGGTTGCACGAAAGGAATAACGAAGCTTCTACTATTTTGTTTTCAAGAAGATTGTTTCATGAGTTTGTCGTGGATGCTTATACAATGGTTGAATCACCGATTGAAATATGTGCGCTTACATCGAGAAGAAGTTGCGTTGTGATATCTATAAGGGTCTAGCAGAGATCTTTGTCTTGAATGGAGACACCGATCCCGGATCACAAGGCAAACGAATTATACTTCCGTCGAGTTTTACCGGAGGAGCACGCTTTATGATACAAAATTATCAAGATGCGATGGCTATATGTAGATGGGCCGGTTATCCCGATCTATTTATAACATTCACCTCCAATCCAAAATGGCCCGAGATTGTTCGTTTTTTAGAGAAGAGAAATCTTAATGCCGAAGACCGTCCAGACATTATTTGCCGAATATTTAAAGTTAAACTGGATGCTCTTATCAAGGATCTTCGCCATAATCAGATGTTCGGGAAAGTTGTATCAGGTTCTTGAATCCTCTTCCATAGTTTATCACTTTTTGTATTATTATGATATATTATTTATTTTTTTTACATTTATTTATTTGTTTTCATTTTTTACTTTTACAGTTATATATACAATAGAATTCCAAAAACGTGGGCTCCCTCATGCTCATATTCTTCTCTTTCTGGCCAAAGAAGATAAATATCCAACTACGGATGATATAGATAGAATCATATCGGCGGAGATACCAGACGAAGCCGATGATCCGTTCTACTTTGCGGCCGTTAGAGATTTTATGATTCATGGTCCGTGTGGCGAAACAAGGAAAAATTCTCCGTGCATGGCTGATGGTCGTTGCACGAAACATTTTCCTAAAAAATTTGTGGATGCCACATTTATTGATGAAGAAGGTTATCCACGTTATCGGCGTAGGGATAATGGAAGGATTGTCGAGAAAAATGGTGTTCCTCTTGATAACAGATACGTCGTGCCGCATAATCGTCAATTGCTACTTAAATACGGTGCCCACGTTAATGTAGAATGGTGTAATCAATCTAGATCAATCAAATATTTGTTCAAATATGTCAATAAGGGACATGATCGGGTGACTGCATCATTCTATCAGAGCAGTGGTGATGAAGAATCAGGGAAAGTTGTAGATGAAGTGAGCATGTATTACGATTGCAGATATGTTTCATCGTGTGAGGCATCATGGAGATTACTGGGATATGAAATTCAATATAAATATCCTCCAGTTGAACGTCTTAGTTTCCATCTCGAGAACGAACAAAGTGTAATATTTCATGATTTCGAAAGAATTGACGATGTTCGAAGAGAACCACCGTCGAGAAAGCATGTTTTGGCTTGGATGGAAGCCAATAAATTATATCCTGGCCGAAGAATTGACCTATCTTCAAGCTCCTACAAAATTCACATGGAAATCACAATTGAAGAAATGGGAGCCGAGAAAGTCCGGATATACTATAGGTCGTGTTTTCTATGTTCCTCCGTGGTCAGTGACATGTATTATCCGAGATGCCTTATCAATGTTGTGCGTGGTGCTCGTGTCATGCCGATTCTGAGAAAGGTACATGGTGTGCAACATAGTTCTTATCGTGAGGCCTGCTATGCTCGGGGTTTGTTAGAAGGCGATAAAGAGTATATTGACGGCATCATTGAAGCGAGTCATCTGGGCATCCGCCGAGACTCTCGGGGAGTTTGTTTGCATCATTATTGTCTTGATTCTTTGGGCCGACTGAGGAAGTGTGGGATAAATCTTTGGGAACTTCTTTCGGACGATATTTTATATAGACGGCGCATTCTATTTCAACACCAAGGTATATACATTACATATTATATTTTATACTTTATATAAATATACTTATATTTTTCTAAATCTCTTTTTGAATTAATAAAAATTAAATTATTTATTGTGATTTTAAATTTTTTTCTTTTGATAGATCCGGTTCTAAGTGAGAATGAAATTAAGAATCTTGCACTTTCGGAAGTTGAAAAGTTATTGCGTAGCGCGACAGAGTCTACGTGAGTTTTTACGATGCCATTTCCAAACATTGACAATGTTGAATTCAGCCAAAAACAGATTGGTTTCTGACGAGTTACGATACGATCGTAAGGCCTTAGCCACGAGCACAAAGATCTTATGTCAAAACTCCATGATGAGCAAAGGCACGTATATTCGAAATCATGTGTGCGGTTCAATCGGATAGAGGTCGTCTTTTCTTTGTATATGGATACGGAGGAGTCTTGGTAAAACCTATTTGTGGAGGGCATTATCTTCGGGGTTGAGATCAAAAGGAAAAATTGTACTTAACGTGGCGTCGAGTGGAATAGCGTCTCTTCTCTTGCCCGGTGGGACTCGCACATTCTCGATTTGTTATTCCTATAAATCCACATGAAGGATCTGTTTGTGAAATCAAAGTTGGCGATCCACTTCTTTGAATTGATTGTGCGTAGTAAACTAATAATATGGGGACGAAGCTCCAATGATGCACAAGCATTGCTTTGAGGTACATGGACACCACTATAAAAGATATTATGGAGACCGTCAAACCGGGAAGTCAAGATATCCCATTTGGAGGCAAAACGGTTGTGTTTGGTGGAGATTTTAGACAGATATTACCAGTCGTACCCAAGGGAAGTCGGCAGGATATCGTCAATGCCACGATAAATTCTTCGCATTTATGGAGGCATTATATTGTGCTTAGGTTAACTAAGAACATGCGGCTTCAAAGACTAGGTGAAAGCGATGATTATGCGGATTTGGTTAAGTTTTCTGAATGGATTGCAAATATCGGAGATGGAACACTTGGAGGAGAAAATGATGGTTCTGCTACTATTGACATCCCTGAAGATATTTTGATCGAATCAAATGGTGATCCTATTTCGACTATCATTGAAAGTACTTATCCAATGTTTAAAGATGCGATCGAGGATCCGACTTATCTAAAGGAAAGAGCTATTTTGGCACCTACTCTCGATGTGGTTGAGTCGATAAATCAATATATGACCTCTTTGAACACATCAGAAGGTCAGACTTATCTGAGTTCGGATAGCACATGCAAATCGGACGCTAATGTTGATTTCTTACATGATCTGCATACACCGGAATTCTTAAATGGGATAAGATGTTCTGGAGTACCTAATCATGAAATTCATTTGAAGGTTGGGACTCCTGTTATGCTCCTGAGAAATATAGACTATTCAAATGGTTTGTGTAATGGTACACGATTGGTGATTACAAGGCTTGGTAAACATGTGCTTGAATCCAAGATTCTCACTGGAGCCAATGCAGGTCATAAAGTGTTGATCCCGCGAATGACTCTTACACCTTCTGACCTCAGGATTCCCTTCAAGTTCCGAAACGATTTCCTTTGATCGTGTCGTATGCCATGACCATAAACAAAAGCCGAGGCGATCTCTCTCGAATGTCGGTCTATTTCTCAAGAATCCGATTTTTCAGTCATGGCCAATTATATGTGGCAGTTTCTCGAGTTACCAATCGACAGGGACTGAAAATATTAGTTTGCGGTGACGATGCGTCAAACAACAAACAAACAACTAATGTTGTATACAAAGAAGTATTTCAAAATTTGTAATTTTTTTGTGCAATTGTAATTTGCTTTCTCAGACTTTTGTAATAGATTATATTTTGGTATTGTAATTTCATTTATATAGCAACACCACGGCCCGTAAACACTCCGTGCATCGCACGGGCGGTAAAAACTAGTTTTTCTTAAAGACATTTTGAAATGGTTTATAACCAAGTCCTAATTTGGAATGCTCACCTCTTTGTGCATCTAAATTTTTGTAACTTTATCCGTGCTTATGTTAAAACGATGCACATCCTTTTTCAAACATTCAAGATCTTTGGTGAGCGATTCTTTTTCGGTTTCAAGATTATGAACTTGAGTAAGAGTAATAGCATGAGCTTTATCAAGAGATTCATAAGAAGTAAATAATTTATCCTTTTCAATTTTAAGCTTTTTATGCTCCTTTTTCAAAGTCTTGTATTTAACAATCAAATTTTGAAATTCAATTTGCAATTCATAAAAATCACATTGCAATTCATCAACTAAGGAGGAGGTAGAAGAGTTAGAGCGTACCTCATTATTTTCATCGTCTATGGCCATAAGACCATGTTCGGTTTCTCCTTCCTCGTCGGTTGTTTCAAGTAATTCATCCCAAGTTTTGACCTCCGCATTTAGAGCCTTCTTTTTCGAAAAATGTTTCCTTTTCTTTTGTTCCTCCTCATCGAGTTTTGGGCAATCGGCAATGAAGTGCCTGGGTTTTCTGCATTTAAAGCAAGCATTAGCTCTCGGTTTTCTTGCCTTATTTTTATTTACAAATTTTGCAAATTTTCGAACAAGTGCGGCCGTCTCCTCATCATCATCATTATCATAATATGCATTATTAGAAGAATAAGCAAGACCTATAGGAACATTTTGCATACCCGATTGATTAATGGTTGGTTTGGAGTTTTTCCTCTCCTTCAGATAGACTTCATAGATGAGGAGGTTCCCAATGAGCTCGTCAAATTTGAGTGTCTCAAGATTTTGTGCCTCCGTGATTGCCGTCACCTTTTCGAACCATGAGCCGGGAAGAGCATTCAATACCTTAATCACTTTGTCTTCTTCGGAGATGACTTTACCGAGGGCCACAAGAGGATTGACAATGTTGTCAAGCCTTTCCACCATCTTAGAGATGCTTTCACCATCATACATGTTAAAGTTTTCGAAATCTTTAACAAGCATGGTCTTTCTTGCTTGCTTGACCTTCTTTGTCCCTTCATATACAGTCTCAAATTTTTCCCAAACCTCATGTGCCGACTTTATGCCTCTTATGCGATTATACTCGGTGGCGGTAAGAGAACAATGCAAAATATTTAAGGCCTTACCGTTTAGAGAGAAAGCCTTTTTGTCGTTTTCATTAAACTCCTTGAAAGGTTTAGGAGCCGAGGTGCCATCCTCCAATTTCTTGGTTGGTTGATCAACTCCTTCAACAACCACATTCCAAATGTCGAACCCGCACCCTTGTAGGAAGCACTCCATACGGTCTTTCCAAAATGCGTAGTTGTTGGCGTCGAATAGTGGTGGCTTGTTGGTGGGCGTCGGTGGTGAGATAAGCATCATTCGTAGCCATGGATCTTTCCTCTTTACTCGGAACGAGCAGCCAAAGAGTTTGGCTCGATACCACTTGTTAGTCCAAGTGGCTACGATAATCTAGAGGGGGTGAATAGATTATCTCGGTTTTGATTTTGCCCTCTTTTTGAATAATCAAGCAAAGATGAAAGCTAAATGCGGAAAATAAACAACATACGTTGATTTAAAGAGCTTCACCCCACCTAGGGACTACGTGCTCTACCACCCTGAAGGAAATTACCACAATCTTCCTTCACCACCTTTGAAGAGTACCACACTCTCCAAACACCTATCACCTAGATCACCCAAGTGTATTCTTACCACAAGAATACTCACAAGGATGTCTTGTGTTGAATGATGACCAAAATCAAGATTACAACTCAATAATGAATGATACAATATGAGTACAAGTGTAATCAAGAATTGAAAGCCTAGACCTCAAATGTGTGCAAGTGAAAGTGCTTAGGCTAATACAACAAGATATATGAAAGTGTTTGCTTGTTTGCTCTTTGCTTGTGTAATGTGTGTTTGATAAATGTTTTTATCATAATTTTGATGATTTTGTTTTATACCAAAACAATATTTTTAAAGGTTGTCCAAATACTCCTAAATGATTTAAAATAGTTTTAATATTTTCCGGAGTATTTCTTCAAGTTTATTTTCGACAATATTGGACAACACATTTAATGATTTTGTGTCAATGTTTTTTTTTCATTGAAACTATGTTTTGAATGTTGTCCTAATACTCCCGATCGGTTTAAAATATTTTTACTATTTTTGGAGTATTTCTTGGAGTTTATATCGGACAACACTTTTGATGATTTTGTGTTAATGTGTTATTTCAAAACCATATTTCTAATGTTGTCCAAAATACTCCCGATCGGTTTAAAATGTTTTTACTAATTTTTCAGAGTATTTCTTGAGGTTTATTTTCGACAAAAATCGGACAACATTTCATTTTGGAGGTCGACCATCGACCAAACCAAAGGCGATCAGTACACAGGGAATGAGTTTCTTAAAAGCAGAACACACGAAACTCTCAAAATTGGAAGGGTGACCGGTCCCTATGGGGGTGACCGGTCGAACCCATGGTCGACCGGTCGGACCCCCCTGGACCGGTCAACCAGTGTAAAATTGATGTGTATTCTTTCTCTCTCGTATTAGTGCGTGACCGATCACCCTCAAGTTTTGACAAAATTCTAAGCGTTGTTGCTAGCAAAGACAACTTTTCCTTAATTTGTGGAATTGATTTCTAATGACTATAATCTTGATTTTAATTGCAATTTTTTTGTAGATATCATATTCCAAGAGGAGCCTATCAAGTATCAATCATCTCCTATAAATAGAGGAAGATTTGAAGCACAACATCAAGAGAGAACAATACACCACAACAAGAAATACTCAAGCAAACACTTGGTCTTATAGTGTCATTATTCTTGTTGTAATTTGCCTAGCTTATCACTTTCACATTCTTGAGGTCTAGCTATTCTTGATTACACTTGCACTCAATTGTATAATTCATTATCGAGTTGTAATCTTGAATTTTTGGGTAATCATTCAACACAAGATATCCTTGTGAGTGTTCTTGTGGTAAGAACACACTTGGGTGATCTAGGTGTTAGGTGTAAGAAGATTGTGGTAATCTTCTTGTTGAGGTGTTGAAGAATTTGGTATTCTTCAAGGTTGAAGATTGTGGTAATCTTCACAAGGTGCCGTTGGAGATTGTGGTAATCTTCAAGATAGATTGTTGTAATCTCAAAGGTGGTGTTGAAGAAGAGTGTGGTGCTCTTCAAGGTGTTGTTGTAAGTTGAATTTGTATTAATTTTGGTAATTAATAAAATTCTTTTTCTTCGAAACCCATCCCGGATATCTTTGGGGTGGTAGAGCACGTAGTCCCTAGGTGGGGTGAAGCTCTATAAATCGACGCGTGTTGTTTACATTCCGCACCTTTATTATTGCATTGGCTTGTTTTGTTCGAAAAAAGAGGGCGAAATCGAAAAGATGGAGATAATCTATTCACCCCCTCTACAGATTATCGTAGCGCTTGGACTTACAAGTGGTATCGAGCAAAACTCTTTGGCAAGCTCGTTTCACATCGCGAGTGAAGAGGAACGATCGTCGGCTACGAATGAAGCTCACCCTTCCGGCACCTCCACCACCAAGCCACCTCGATTTGATTCCAAAAATTTTGCATTTTGGAAAGAAAGAATGGAATGTTATTTACAAGGTTGCGGGTTTGATATTTGGAATATCGTCATCAATGGAGAATCCATTCCGATGAAAGACACACCATACACCTCCAAAGCTCTCAAGGAGCTCAATGATGAAGAAAAGAAAATCATCTCCTTAAATGGTAAAGCTCTCAATATTTTATATTGTTCACTTACCAATTTTGAATATGATCGTATTGTAGGAATTCGATCGGCTCATGAAGTATGGCAAAAATTAGAAGCCATTCATGAAGTATATGCAAATGATAGGAGCAACTCAAAAGCATCTACTTCTCAAAGGGATACAAGGTCAAGTCTAAGGGACAAGCCTTTTACAACTTCCAACTATGAAGTAGTTGAACAATGTTTTATGGGCATCGAAGAAGAAAACGAGGTATGTCTTAAACCATCTACTTCCTATGATATTGTTATACAAAATGATTATAGTGATTTGCAAAATGATTTTGATGACCTTCAAAATGAATTCCAAAGCTTACTTGTTAAATACAAAAATTTGAAAAAGGAATTCAATGGTTTGAAAAATGAAAAGGATAGTCTACTTACTTCCTATGAATCACTATCATGTGCTCACACCACCACAATTGATAAGGTTAGAAACCTTGAAAAAGAAAATAGTACTCTTGTTGAGGATATTAATTGCATGAAAAAGGATTTATCACAATCCAACTTGAGTACCGATTAAATGACCGATATTGTTGATATTCATAGTTGTGATAAATTGAAACAAGGACTTGACCATAAGCCTAATGTTGTTAATCATATGAAAAATAGTCATGTCTCTAAGCATGTTGGTCATTACACTTCTAGAATTATTACATGCTTCTATTGTGGTAAAAAGGGTCATACCGTAAATAATTGTCGGGCTAGAAATAGCTCTAATTATTGTTGGAGACCTAAAAGTCTCAAGACTAATCCCAAAGGACCCAAGCACTTGAGGGTACCACAAAACAATGTTATATTAGGTACCCGTCGAAATAATAATCGAAGTAAATTCATACCGCCAAGGAGAAGCCATCATCAACAAGATGATTTTCAAAGGGGAAGATATCATCAACTACGGGAACGGCACAACCCATGGAAATGGCGTAATTGGTAAACCGTATCTCCCCATTTAAATATGCATTTTATTTAGTTATTATGCATGTCTTTATTTGTGCCTATATTTTCAAAATGAGTTTTCAAAATATTCTTTTTTAAAATTAAGGTCTTCAATATATATTTGTGTTTTTAAAAAATTCCTTGAAAAGAAGACCTTGTATGATGCTTATATTAAACTCTTGTGTATTTTCTTAGACTTAATTGATTTATCATTTCTTATGAATTTTTATGGCATGAGCTTACTTGCGGTATCTTTTATTGTTTTTGCCTACACTTGTATCATTTTTGTTTTGTGCAAGTCTTGTTTAAGAATTGTGTAGGATTCATATATCATCACAAATGGCCATCTACGTCATAATATGTCAAGAGTAACATGAATTATCGAGGTACGCTCACTATTGTTATTCATCTCTTAGACTCGATACATGTTGTGCCATATGCCTATGTGCTTATTTTATACTAGTGCATTAAGAGGATGTTTTGATTTTTTTTAAAAGGCATTATTTGACATAGCTTATTTATCCAAGATTTGTAAAGGATTATATTTTGTTTTGATAAAAGAATTGATCTACTAAGTTATGCATTTTATTGCACTTATAAATGCCATTATTCTTGGATGCTTATGTCAAAGCTCTTGTTCATATGATTCTTCTAAATGAGGTCTCAACTATGTGCTCTCGTATTTTCATATTTCAAAAGAGACCTTATATAGCTTTCTACAAGCTTATTTGAACTTACATGTCTTTATTGAACTCTTAATGATTTTCTTTAAAGCATAGTATGTGTTACTTGTTATAATGTCTACATTATTCGATATTGCTACTCTTGTGCAAGATACCTTATTAAGATTTTGCAGAATTTTTTTTGAGATTTGGGAACAAGTTTGATAGCCAAGGCAAGGTTAGTAGCTCAATGGTCTTGTCAAATAGAAGTTGATACAAGGTGTATTTAAGATGATCATGAAGAGGGGAGCTTAATTTATTCATTGGAATTTAAGTTCAACGATGCCAAGAAAGTGGTTATATTCCACACTCAAAGTATACAAAAGAAGAAGTGAGGCATTGAAGAAGAAAGAACCATCTCAACCTCTATGACTACCATGAAAAGATTGACAAAGATTGATGAAGGCATATCGGTCAACAAACAAATTCAAGGTATGTTCATTCACTTTTATTACTCCCATAGACTTGACATTCCATATGCCTTACGTCTATATGCTCGACTTCAAAAACTATCCCAACGAATCTCATTAAAAGTGCCGTTAAAAGAATTTTTCAAATATTTGAAAGGCATTTTTCCTTATGGCTTGTATATCCAAAATTTTAAAATGTTCATATTTTTCGGGATAACAAGTCCGGTGATTACAATTTTTCAAAATATGGTTCGTCATAATCAAACTAAAAATATTGAGATTCGATATTTTTTCTAAGGGATTGCATGTTTAACAAAAACTTGAGATGTGTTTAATTCCGTCTCAAGGATAACTCGTGGACTTTTTAATCATTCACCACCGAGTATTTTCCTCATTTCGAGCTTGATTATGACATAATGTATATTGAATGATGTCTATGTTTGCATTTTGCACGTTTTTAAAACTTAGGGGCAAAAATTGGATTTTGGATCAAATTTAATTTCAAAAAGACGGAAGCAGATGGGGCTGCCGAGTCAGGCCGACCAGTCGGCTCGCCGGTCGCCCACCTGCTCGACCGGTCGCCCATACCCTGGACCGGTCGCCCTTAGAGATTTTTTGGTTAAAATCAGTTCTGTTTCCAAACTTTTGCCATTTTGGTGTTTTTCTTCTCTATTTCGACCCCTTTGACATTTTCACACACAATTCACTTCAAATGTGTTTTGTTGCATAAAATTCATATTTTGGGGATTATCTAGCTCGAATATCATCATCATTGCTCGTCTTCACCGATTAAATGGTAAGAATTCTACTCCCTTATCTCAATTGGGTTGAACCCTTGAGAACTTGGCTTATATGTGTATCTCTTGATACAATTCTTATATATTTGTGTTGAGCATGATAATTGTTGATGGATGATATTTATAAAATTGTTTTTGGTGATGAAAAACTTGGCTTGATCACATTTACAAGGGCTTTATATATCATCTTCAATTTTTTACGCCCGCCAAGTGTTCGATAAACGTTTCAACGAAAAAAATTCATCACCTACATGATTATCTCAATTTCAAAAGTCTTATATATTTATAGAGATCATGTTTTGTAAATCAAATGAGTTTTCATAAGCTTCTACAAGTCATATGATCGACTTTTTCCTCCTATTTGGTCTATAAGCTTCAATGTCCAAAATAGCTCGATAATCGGTTTAGTTGCACACTTTGATATGATTATATGATTTTTTTTTGTGCTAACATTCTTTTTGATGATTCCAAAGGGGGAGAAACAGGTTATAAGCTTATTAGCTCATAAAAGCTAAAATAAGCTCGAGAAAGAAGCTATAAGCTATGGTTTCTAAAAGCCATAAGTTGTGGATTATATTTAGTCCATTTGTTGAATTATGGATTTATATACTTGTCTAATGATGTTTTGTTGACAGGGGGAGCTTATAAGCTCTTGTACTTAAGATCAATATGTAAAAGCTACACTTTTAGCTTGTGGTTGATTGCTTTTACATTACTCTTGTTGTGCATATTGATAGGGGGAGCTTTTGCTATATGTGTTTGAATATCTTTACTCCCATCCTTGTGATTATATTGTGTGGAATGTTGTCGCTCACAACGGATAGTTCTTTTTAACCGGTAAAATTGTTTTGTTTTCAAAATCGACCTCGTTTAAATTATTTTGGTTTGTAATCATCAAAAAGGGGGAGATTGTTTGATAAATATTTTTATCATGATTTTGATGATTTTGTTTTTATACCAAAACTATGTTTTTAAAGGTTGTCCAAATACTCCTAAATGATTTAAAATTGTTTTAATATTTTCCGGAGTATTTCTTCAAGTTTATTTTCGACAATATTGGACAACACATTTAATGATTCTGTGCCAATGTTTTTTTTTTCATTGAAACTATGTTTCTAAATATTGTCCTAATACTCCCGATCGGTCTAAAATGTTTTTACTATTTTTTGGAGTATTTCTTGGAGTTTATATCGGACAATACTTTTGATGATTTTGTGTTAATGTGTTATTTCAAAACTATATTTCTAATGTTGTCCAAAATACTCCCGATCGGTTTAAAATATTTTTACTAATTTTTTGGAGTATTTCTTGAGGTTTATTTTTGACAAAAATCGGACAACATTTTATTTTGGAGGTCGACTGGTCGACCAAAGAGGCGACCGGTACCTGGGAATGAGTTTTTTGAAACAGAACACACGAAACTCTCAAAATTGGAAGGGGTGACCGGTCCCTATGGAGGGCGACCGGTCGAACCCATGGGGTGGTAGAGCACGTAGTCCCTAGGTGGGGTGAAGCTCTATAAATCGACGTGTGTTGTTTACATTCCGCACATTTATTATTGCCTTGGCTTGTTTTGTTCGAAAAAGAGTGCGAAATCGAAAGGATGGAGATAATCTATTCACCCTCCCTCTAGATTATCGTAGCCGCTTGGACTTACAATGTGTTGTATCTTGTTGCTTGAATGAAGCCTCTATTTATAGGAGAGGTCTTGGCTTTGATTTCCAGACATAGGCTCCTCCTTGGGGAGTGATTTGCTGCAAAAGAAACCATTTAAAATCAAGATTATAGCTGTTAGAAATCAATCCCACAAATTAGGGAAAAGCTGTCTGAAAATGCAATGGATAGTTTGTTGATAAAACAAAGGTTCGATCGGTCGCGCAGAGATAAGATTGAAATGAGTTTGCTGCAATTTTTACACAGAGGGACCGGTCGAAGGGGGGTTCGACCGGTCGCCCTTGATGTTGACCGGTTGGGGTGTTCAAAAATACAAAATAGAGAAGACTGCACTTTGAGCAGGGCTCCCAGGTACCGGCCGCCCTCCCTGATTTCTCCTACGTCCCTTTTTCTGTTTCAAAACTCAACTCAGGTACAGGTTGCCCTATAGGGTGACCGGTCGAGCCTGAAACAAAAGTGTTGTCCATTTTTTTATCGAAAATAAACTCCAAGAAATACTCCGAAAAATAGTAAAAACATTTTAAATCGATCGGAAGTATTTAGACAACATTTAGGGACATTGTTTTGGTTTAAAAACTCATTTGAACAAAATCATCAAAATCATGATAAAAACATTTATCTAACAATTGTTTGATTAATTTTTTTTTTATGTATGTTAATGAAGATATGGAACTATTCAGTACTTTATGTGAGATTTTGGATTGAATTGAAGTTTCATTTACATGTTTTTTTGTCTTTATTTTATATGCATGTGGTTTTCTTACTAATTTATTAAAAAAGAACATGCTTTATCTAATGTGAGTAGTTGACGTGCTTTGTGTAGATTATTTGCATGCTTTCTTTGAATAATTTTTATTTCTTAGTAAAAGAAATTGAGTGAAAGATTTTTGCCCAGATGTCTAATTACATATAATGCAGTGTATTTTCTAATAATATTTTTGCTTGATAGGATATAATGGACATCGACGGAGAAAACGAATACGATGGATTCAAAGAAGTTGCATCAGCTGCATTAGTAAGTGTTATGGTTGGCAAAATCATTTCTTACTCTGAGAATCATATAATGAAGGAGCCTTGTAGAGATTCAATATATCAAGGACATCGCTTCGTCATGGATGTTTTAAAGGGACATCATAAACGTTGTCATGAATTATTTAGAATGGAAAAACATGTATTTTTGTGACTCACAATAGAACTTTGAGAAATAATTTGTTAAATGATAGTCGCGAGGTAAGCTTTGAAGAACAATTGGCTATTTTTTTAATGACCATTGGTCATGACGAAAGGAACTAAATGAAGAGTTTAAGCGTTACGATGAAGATGAAGAGTTTAAGTGTTACAATGAACAATTGGCAATAACTAATAAAGAGTTTAAGCGTTACAATGAAAATGAAGATTATGTTAGTGATAATGAAAAAACAGAGACCGACTTAGAGGAATATGACAATGATACATATCAAATGGTGAATGAGCAACAAAGTCAAGAAATGGGTATTGTGTGTGATGATATCGCCGACTCGATATACCAGACGAGAGGATTTTGAGTATCACGAATTTCTTCAGTTATTTGTTTTTTTTTTCTATTTGAAGATATTATTTGTCATTGTTATGCTTTTTTCTAGGTTGCACACCTTTGTTAGTTTAAGGAATGAATTTAAAATGGTATCAATCAATTAAATTTGCAAACTTATGCTATTATATGTGTGTTTGACACTCGATTTTAATGTTTTTCATTAAGTGTTGTAATATGATCGAACCATTATATATACTTTTTGCTGGGAAAAAAATTGTACATTAAAAAACTTCTTGAATTCAATTAATCCACTTTATACTATTATATATACATTTATGCTTTAGCAAAAATTGTTGTTGATTACAATCAATTTACATTAAAAGTGAAAATGGAGACAGGGAAAATAAAAGTATGAGTTGTAGTTTTTACATTAGTATTTGTCAACTTAATTTAGTGTTCCATCAAAAAAAGTAATTAACTGTTAAAAAAATTTACATACTGAAGCATTGTATTTGAAAGGATTACTAAGGTATATTAAGATAAGTACATAGCTAAACTGAGCTACTTGAAAACTTCTATGCGGTAAAAAACATGCTTTTGATATGAGTATTAAGTAGGGGCAATATGGGTAATTCATGTTAAATATGCACTTATCATAATAGTTTACCAAACACAATTTCATGTAAGGAATGTGCTTTTCATTCTAAAGCACTTTTGCAAATGGGTTTCACCAAACATCTGTAAAAATATAAAAGGAATTTTTGAAAAGTCACTTCTCCAAAAGTTCATTTTCTAGATGAACTTCTATTGCATAAGTGCTCCCAAACAAGCTCGTAGTTTGGTAATAGCTTTGTCGTGTTTATATTGAAACTAGGAGAGAGAAGAAACACAGGTGTGTGTGTGTGTGTGAGAGAGAGAGAGAGAGAGAGAGAGAGAGAGAGAGAGAGAGAAGAGCAAAGAAAGGGAAAAAATTGAGCAAAAAATTTAAGAGAGAGAGAAAGAGAGAAGCAGAGAGAGGGAAAAAATTGAGCAAAAATTTTAAAAAAATGGTTGGAGCGGGTCGGGTTGGATGGACAGAGTCGGCGCGACTCATCTAACATGAAAGGACCCGTAGGACGCTCCTATATAAGTGTTTGTCTAAATAATACTCCATCCGTCCCAAATATATAGTCCAATTTGATTTTTCACACAAATTAAGAAAAATATTGAAAACTACAAATATGATAAATACTTGGTTTGTCATTAAAATAGAATAGTGTAAATTATAAAATGCATATTAAATAGGGTTACAATAGTAAAAGAATGGAAAAAGTACTATTAAATATAGAAAGTGAACTATATGTTTGTGACATCCCAAAAAAGAATAATGGACTATATATTTGGGACGAAGGGAGTATTATTTTGCAACCACTTAGGGTAGCCAAATGGAACCGAAATCGGGTTCTAAGCCAAAACCGAAACCATATAGATCGGTTCTGGTTCCAGTTCCTCGATCTCAAAATCTGTGGAACCGGCGGTTTTAACCGCCGGTAGAACCATAGTGGAACAGGCGGTTAAAACCGCCAGTTTCAAGATTAAAACCATCGTTTTTCTGCTTTGGTAAAAATATACTAGAAGAAATGTTAAATGTCTATTATGATGTTTTATATTTGTAACTACATGAGACACGTTTTAAACTAAATGTTGTAAGCAAACTACGTGAACTTTGATTCCTCTATACTCTAATAGTACATATAGACAGTTTAATACTCCTTCTATCCCAATAACATAAGCAAGTAGCATATTTCACACATATTAAGAAATCATATTAAAAATATAATTGGGATCATAATATTTTTCCATAATCTTCGTACTTTGCCCTTACATTAAATGAGAGTGTATCATTGTTACTCTCAAGCTTCCATTATGATATAATAGGAGTGTTTTAGCCTATTGTTATGTAATTAATACTCTCAAAAAGGAAACAAACCTATAATTTGGGGCAGACGAAAAAGGAAAGATGGTCTATCTTATTGGGACAGAGGGAATAATATTAATATTAAGTACAAAACTTAATTGAATATTTTAAGTCGGGTAAATCTCACTTTGCCCCCCTTATACTCTACTTGAATTTCACTTTAGCCCCTCGTACTCTCAATTGTATCACTTTACCCCCTTATACTCTTAATTAGTATCATTTTACCCCCTTATGCTTTTAAAATATTATTTTATGCTCATATACTCAAAAAATGACCATTGTATCCTTACCTATTAGTTTTATGAAATAACAAAATTATTTTAAAAATATTTAATATTAATGAACTTGTATTTATTTGCGAAATTAATTTTCACAACTTGATTAATTAACACTTAATCTTAAAACCTATTATATTTGATATTTAGTTGCTACTTATTTAACTTTAATATAGTCCCTATTAAATTAATATATAATCGACTATTTCTATTAGCTAATACTTTTATACCTTTAATTTAGTATTCATCATAAACTTTTTTTTTTGACAGTTTATTCATCATAAACTTAAAATTGTATAATATATATAATACAAATTTATTAAATGTGTGAAATATTATTAGTAATTTTTAAACTATTGATTCAATAATCATGAATAAGAACTATGTAAAATAGAAAAAAATAGTCATTTTAGTGATTAATATTTTGAATACAAAATATTATTTTACTATACAATACATACTTTTTAGATTTATTATTCAAGAAAATATATGAATATATTAGTTTGCAAAAAATAACCTACAATATAGTTATTTAATAGCAACTATATTAATTTTAATAAATAACAAATAAGTTGTCCAAAAATATATATATATATATATATATATATATATATGTTTGATGCCATGGTTAAATTAAAATAATAGTAGGGATAATTAGGTCATTTAATAAATGAATTGGTGGATTAAATGAGATTTCAATTGTATAAGGGGGTAAAGTGATACAAATTGGTAATACAAGGGGGTAAAATGATGCAATTGAAAGTACAAGGGGGTTAAATGATATTCAATGAGAGTATAGAGGGGTAAAGTGAGATTTTCCCTAATAAGTCCAAGTCATTTACTTTCATTTCCCTTGTTTTTTTGTAATTGAAATTGATAAACCATTTTAAAATTATCAAAAGATAAGCAAATAGTTTCGGTTAAAATCAGAACTTGAATAGTGGGTGAACCGGATTCCAAATCGGAACCGAAACCGGAACCGTTGGTTTCGGTTCCTCCAAAATAAGGAACCGCAATCGGCGGTTTTGAAGCCGGTTCCGAAATCATGACTACCCCTAGCAACCACTACTCTCAATTTCAGTTTATTTGACATTTCCTCAAATCACTCCTCACAATTTATTAAAATCAATATAATATATAAAAACAAGATAGTCTCTAATTTAGGAATTTTCCGCCAAAATTAACTTTCTATTTTTGGTATATTTTCCGACTTTAATTCGAATACTTTAGGGCTTTGTAAATTTTTTAACACAAATTACATGACATTTGAATAAATAATGTTTATAAATCTTGGCAGTTGATTATGATTTAATATACTTTATTAATTAAAGCAATTGAGGTGACTTGGGCACTCGAGAAACGGAATTAAAAATTTGGCATTGATGCGTAGTGATTTTGAGTTTGGCAATTTGCTAGAATATACATTGTAAAGCAAAATACATAATAAATATATCCGATTTGTGCACGAGTTGGTTAAAAAAATTGATTTACTTCATTAATATTCTGACCTTTGCATTAATTCTCGCATAAAATTTTCTTGGGCACCGGGAAATGCTATTCAAAATATAAAATTGGTCTGCGCAAACATTAATTTGTAACTATATTCTATATGTTAAATGAATACAGATATCTTGGGCAACTCAAACGGTTTTCAAAATATTTTTCCCTGCCATTTACAAAGTCAACTATAAATAGGATCCATCCCATTCAATAACACAATTTTCAGAGCAATAACTTATAATTTTTTTTTTTGCGAGAATCTCTCCATTATTTACGTTGGTTAAGGATGTGCAAAATGACTCCATCCCATTCACTTACACATCCAACGGAAATGTATTGAGCATTGAGAATGCCAACACAACACCAAGCATATGGCAATACCTCTAATATTTTTTAATCTGGAATGCATCTTTCATGTCATAAAGGTATGTTGATTATTTTATATCACTTTTTCTTCTCACATGCATAATTGTTTTCCATTCTTTTCTTGATTGTTTTCATCAAAGCATATTAATAGGCACCATTCCACGTGAATATACATAATGTAGTAAATGAAGAAGTTTAAATCTAGCATTCATATATGACAACATTAGATGAAGGTGAATTCATCTATAAAAATATATTTTAAAAGTCCATATTTCTCTATGTTAAAAAATTAATTACTATCAATTAGTGTTAAAATGTAGTTACACTATTGATCAAAAGATAAATGGCCAATCAAGGTTTCGGATGAAGATGAAGATATGTCAGTTTTTTTTTTTTTTTGTTCTTTTTTTGAAAAACAATTGAATAAACGGCAAGAAAACGATTATAATTTGATTTTTGTGCGTGTGTATGTCATATTGATCTTGTGTTTTGTGTGTGTGAGAGAGTTTTTGGTTTGTGTGTGTGAGATTTCGTGTGTTTGTATGTGTGTGCCTTTTTAGTTATTGAAAGAATTTTTGTTTAAAAAGTAAAAAAAAAAAGAAAAAGAAAAATTGTGTCCATATCGAATCAGATTTTAAATTAAGATGTTGATCTTAAAAATATATGTTGCTTTCAACATATCCCAACAAATCAAACAAAAATAATAAATGTAGCGGGGAGAATAGAAGATTAATATAGATAAACCTTACGAAAATAATAAATTATTGATTATGTGTTTGAATATAGATTTTGCTCGGATAATTTTTTAAGGTATTTGATGTGTTTCATTTTTTTGACAGATAAATGAATGGTGGAGGTCGAGAACTAAAGCGGTGATGCCGAATGTGAGACTTGAACCCATGATGGCAGAAATGAATCTAGGGTTTTCTCTGACTTTGTAGTGAAATCACAAAATATTTTTTTGTATTCTTTCCCGATTGGTATCCTAAATAACCGCCTAAATTTCTGTATAAAATAATCAAATCTGTTTCCTTTTCTTTTCTTCTCATTTGCATCTCTTTTTTTTTTTTTTTGGGCCATTCCATACTACTGTTTGGATTTAGAAGGTGATTTGTGTTGTATTTATAATATTGTAGTAAATTGTTTAAAATAACTGGATTTGGGCCATCAGTTGTTATGCCCACGTGTAATATAAATTTTTAATGATTTGGACGATATATCAAATATGTACTTCACTTAATTCAACTTGGCCCACTGTTATGTTGTTTTTATTTCTTTGTTTAATTTAGCATTTGTAACTTAATTGTTTTTTCTATTTGGCAATAATATTTTCTTTGTTTGATATTGCAAATCGTATTACTTTCTTTGTCCCAATTATATAGTTCGGTTGAACTTTTCACATAGATTAAGAATACGTATTGGAAATTACAAATATACAAAACAATTACTTGATTTGTCTCTATTTAATGAATTGTGTAAATTACAAAATGCATATTAAATAGAGTTATAATGGTAAAAGAATAAAAAAATATTATTAAATATGGAAACTACACTATATATTTCAGGAGACTTCCTAAAAATGAATAGTGGACTATATATTTGGGACAGGATAGAGTATATTTTTATCCATTTTTTAGTTCAAATAAATTTTTAATTGAAATTAAATGTTAGAGAGTTCCAAATCGTGAATTGAGTTTGAATGTTAGAACTCTGTTTTATTATTATGTAACATAGATATTTCTTTTGGATTATGTAATGGCACGAGATGGATTATTTACGAAACTTGGCAATAATATTCTAAAAGAATAAGTCTTATGATAGACGACACTAATCATAAAGTCTTTATTCCAAAAACGCGTCATTGACACTTTTTGATCCAAGACTTCTATTCAAGTTTCATCGATGCCAACTTATGTAGATGGTATTTTATGGAATGTCAATTAATAAGAGTCGAGTCGAGTCTTTGTCTAATGTATGAGTCTTTTTAAAATTTTCTATTTATAATCACACACAATTGTATGTTGCTTTTTATAGAGTTGCAAATCATAAGGGTCTTAAAATCTTTACATGTGGTAGTGATAGTGAGAGTGACCGTACAAATTCAAACGACCATGTTATATTTAGAGACTTTTTTCAAAACTTATAATAATTTTTCTATTCCGTATTATGTTCATTCAATTTGTTTTGTAATGTTCCACTAATTTTCAATCATTTGAAACCAATAATATTTTTTTCTATTTTATATTTTAATTAATTTAAATAACAAAAATATTTAAATTTTATTTACTTAATATTTTATCCGTGCATCGCATGGTGGACCGCTAGTATATATTATTTTGCAAGAAAGCATTAAAGGCAAAAATGTTTTTTCATCCACTAAGTGATGACTTGAGAGATTTAGTCCACACTTTTAAAAAAATTGAAATTGGTCCACTAAGTGGCAAAAATTCGGATTTTTAGTCCAAGAACTGCCATCGCGGGTAACAATCCTATGTGGAATTTTTTTCTTTTTTTTTTTTTTTTCTTGCCTCAAAATATGAATTGTTTTTGTTGATGTGGCATTTTGGAGGAAAAGAATATTATTTTCAATGTAAATTAGGTAAAAATATAATATTCATTATGAATAAAATAAAAATAATTTATAGAATATATTTAAATTATTTGTTAATTTGAAAAACGAAAAATAATTTTAAAAAATCCATGAAAAACAAAAATAATGTTAATATTTAAATTATTTGTTAATTTGAAAAATGGAAAAATAATTTTAAAAAATCCACGAAAAACAAAAATAATGTTAATAAAATTTAAGATATTTTAATTGGAGAAATATATTCGAAATTATAAAATAAAAAATTATTTATATCATATGTTTAAATTATAAATTATTTAATTGTATAAATAACATTTTATATTTACAATTAAAGAGAAATAATTAAATTGTTTTTATACGAGCTTTTTTAAAATTTAAATATCTTTTATGCAGATTTTTGTAATTAAATAATTTTTGTACAGTTTTTTAAAATTTACATAGTTTTTATCTTTGTTTTGAATATTCGAATATATTTATTAAATCAAAATATTTAAATTATATTAACATTATTCTTATTTTTCATCAATTTTTTTAAAAAAATATTTTGTGTTTTTCGACTAATAAAAAAATTAAATATATTCTGCAAATTATTTTTATTTTATTCATAATGAATATTATATTTTTACCTAATTTACATTGAAAATAATTTTTTCCCTCTAAAATGCCACACCAACAAAAACAATTCATATTTTGAGGCAAGAAAAAAAAAAGAAAAAAAATCCACATAGGATTGTGACCTGCTATAGCAGGTGTGGGACTAAAAATCGAATTTTTGCCACTTAGTGGATTAATTTCAAAAAATTTTAAAAGTGAGGACTAAATCTTCAAGTCGTCCACTTAGTGGACTAAAAAACATTTTTGCCAAGCATTAAAATATAAGAGTGGGGCTCCACACTTTGGGAATTCAATGGTTAAGGTAAATTAAATTCACATCAATAGCATTTATATGGTCCTTGTCTAACATTTATAGCTCTGTTTTTGTGAACATTTGAAAAGAATATAGAGCTATAATTTTTTTTTTTGAGAATGAGAGCTAAAAATATTGAATGTGATATTATCAATTATTAAAAAAAAAAAGCAAATGTGTTAGATTTTTTTATTATTATTTTTGACTCTTACTTTAATTTCGTATCAAATTAAACTTTTGTTTTTTTTTGAGAAAGGTATCAAATTAAACTAAGTGCTTATCTTTGGGACAAATGTAGTGGAAAGAGAAAATTAAATATTATAAATAATGTTAATCCATTAATGAGTAAAGTATTGCAGTTTTTCTTTTGGTTTACCTTTTCAAACTCCTCACCTGGCCACCTCCCAAAAAACAATTCGAGAACTTATTTTTAAAATAAAATTTAGTAACTTATAAACTAAAAAAACATGGAGCTTAAAATATTTTTAAAATAAGTTTAGGCAAACACCCCTTAATCCAGACTCCAACTTAACCGACAGTTTCCACCGGCGAATATGAAGTGGCCATTCCGTAGTATCCCAACACCAATTTTCGAGACATTGGTTCTTCTCAAACAAATTCTTCCCCGAATATAGTAACATACAAGAATTTACCATTTTTTTTATACAAGAATTGTACTAGTTTGCTGTCGTAATTAATACAGCTGATGAGTACTGCATAGCTTCAATTCAATCGAAATTTAATCCAGGCCGCGTGAAAAAACAGCGACGACGGTCAATGAATGGGGGACTAAATGGCAGTTGGCAAGCTGGATTTGCCACCTGTATATTGCGCACTGGTTACGGGCACATTGCTGATGGATAGCTGCATTAAATGCTGATTTAGGTCTGTGTCTAAATTTAGGTAAATTTCTATAAAAACTCTACTAGAAATATTGCTTGTGAAATCTGAAGAGAATTGAAGCGAGTAGGTATGGAGGAGGGATTTGAGGGGCTGAGCCAGAGTTTATCCGGGTTGAAACGAACTTTCCGAAGCGGTAAAACGAGAGGAGTTGAGTGGCGAAAAGCCCAACTTCGAGCCCTTCTGAAATTTTTAGCAGAAAATGAAGCCCAGATATTTGAAGCACTGAAACAAGATCTTGGGAAACACCCTGTTGAAATTTATCGCGATGAGGTTTGTTCTGTTTGTTTTTCCTTCAGATTTCAGTTTGTTTTTTTTTTTTTTTTTTGAGTTTGGTTTCCGGTGAGAAGAAATTGCTGGAAAATTTGTCAAATATCAAAAGGTTTTAGGGCAGAAGTTTGGGGTTGGATGGTTTTGTTGTGCTTAATGGGAAGCTGAATTTGATTAGTTTATTTGGTCCAAGGCAGACATGAAATTACCTTATATAATATAAGTGCTTGTTATGTTTGATTTCTATTTCCATAAAAAAAGAGGCAGCTGCTTTTGTTTCTCTCTGGTTTTGAAGTCTAAAAGGTTTGTCTGTCCAGTTTTGCCAATGATATGATTTTTTGTCCAGATGTATGTAAAGAGGACTCTGGTTTTTACTAAACTTTAGCATACTTGAATATTGGAATAATGTAGTCCCTGGTTGAGGAAAAATAAAAGTAATTCATGTTTCTGCATACTCAGTCTTGAATAATATTTTCTCCTCAAATCTCATATCTCAGATTGGAGTGGTGAAAAAATCAGCAGATCATGCTTTGCTTCACATACAGAAATGGATGGCTCCCAAAAGGTAAGGATGTTTTACAGAATGGAATTTCATTAATTTTCCTTTTTCATAAGGTGTGGTCCAAAAGAATGAGGTGCCTCTTAATTTAGGCTGATTCCTTCTTGCATGAATAACATTTTTGGCATATTTCAGCTCTAAACAATTGAATGCCCAGAATGAGGACTCCGATGTTAATTTGTGGGGTTGGGCTAGTTAGAATGGGAGAGACATATACCTACCTACTGGCTACCATTACAAGAACTTTAGGTCCAAAATTCGGTTGCAACAAATTCATAATGTTAGGTTAGGACCTAAATTCGGTTGCAACACATTCATAATGTTAGGAGAGGACCGATATTCGGTTGCAGCACATTCATTATGTTAGGATAGGGCCTTTTAAACTTTAAAGAGATGCTATTGCATTATATGAAGTGAGAATCCAACTACTTGTACCCATTGTGGAAAAACATGAATAGCCTTATTGGAAAAATAAAAATAAGTGTTAATCAGATGCAATTAAGATACTGAGTGTGATCCCACACCGACAATTTATCTAATGACAAAATGACAAGTAAATGCTAACCAATCGTAGTTATGAAAGGTAAAGCCCCTACACCAAATATGTATCTTGAAAATTATTCTCTGTAATATACATGACAATTAATGGTTAAGAAAGTAAAATAATACTGATTTTATTAGTTCCAAAAGATTTTTCCAACAAATTGTAAATAATTGTTTTGAATTGGAATTTTTAGTTACTTTCTAGCTTGAAGTTTCTAATAAATTTGTTAATATGGGTATGATATTAGAGAATATTAAGATTTCAATTAGATTTAGCATAAAATAGATAAGTGTGACTTTGATTGGAGCTTTCCTTCATTCTTCACTTGACATGACATCTTTGGGTTAAAAACCCATCTATCCGTTCGAAACACATCCGCTATTATATTTTAATGAAGAATCCGAATATGTTTTGTGAAAGAGAATTCTTTACATGAAGACTATAGGTTGGTGTTAAACATGTATATTTTTGGCTAAAGTTTGTCTTTTGGTATATAAAGCAAGTATTCTTTTAAAAGTTTTCAACTTTTTGTGCTATTAAAGAGTTTTTGTGCGTGAATTTAAAAGAATAGTTATGAGTTATGTAAGTCGTCTGTTCCCAGATCAGTTCACATCTTTGCAGAAGTATATTCTGATTGGGAGGACGAGAATTTTGTCATAGCAACAATCTGGCCCTTAACTAATATCCTTATCATAATAATGCCCTTGGTTTGTAAGCACACTCCTATATGTATTCTTTTTTCCCCATTGCGAAAAAAACATATGTAACTTTATTGTAAATAATAAAAAGTGACCAACGAAACGGTAACTCGTCAAAGTTATTAGAGTCCTACCCTACAAAATATGTAAGTTCTAAATTAAGGAACTAAGAGTCCTACAATCAACATTATATCTTGTAATCAATATTTCTACATTACACATGATTGTAAAAGGGAGAAAATTGCACTTTGGTCCCACAAAAAAAGGGTTCAAACACTTCAAGCCCCATGATTTGCTCTTTTGGTCCCAAATGAATTTTGTTTTTAGCAAATATAATCCCAAACAAATCAGAAGTTGCAGCTTTAGTCCCAAAACTAACGGAAAACTTAACTGACTGTTAACTCTATTCTTACGGGGACCAAAAATGCATTTCTCCCAAAATTAATCAAATAAAAGAAAACAATTGTTTGAAAAATCTGAAAAATTAACAATACTGAAATTTGTTTTAAAAATTTAAAAATCTATTTGAAATATTTTGAAAAGAGTTTTAAAAATACAAAAAGTTATTTTAAAATCTAAAAATTAAAATATATTAAATCTGATAATTTGTTTAAAAAACTAAAAATTGTAAAAATCCAAAAATATTTTAGAATCCAAAATTTACAAAAAATAAATGATTTTTTTAAAAAACTATAAACTGTTTTTAAAACTTTTACATTTATTTAAAATATTTAAAAATATTTTAAATTCTAAAATAAAAAACTCAAAACTATTTTTAAAATTTTGAATTTTTTTTTAAAAAAATCTGGAAATTTGTCTAAAGATTCCCAGAATTTAGTATTCAGATTTTGGAATAATTTTAAGATTTTAAACATTTTCAGATTTTTTCTTTAATTTTTAGATTCTTTACATAGTTGAAGTAATTGACAGATTTTTTTATTAATTTTTAGTGTTGTAAAAATATTCAAAGTTTTTACTCTTTTTTGGATTTCATAAAAAAATTCAGATTTTTTTGTAACAATTTTCAAAAGTTTTCAGATTGTAAACCGAAACTCCAGATTTTTAGACAAATTCCCATATTTTGAACAATTTTCCAGGGTTTTTTAATTTTATACTTGAATTCTTTTTTAATATTTCAAATAATTGTCAGATTTTTAAAACAACAATTTAGCTTTTTAAACAAATTTTCAGATTTTAACGTTTTAAGTGTTTTATTTTAAATTAATTGTTAGGATTTTAAAAACAATATTAAGTGATATAAACAAATTTTCAGATTTGTTTTTTCAATTTCTGGATTTTAAAATAATTGTTCAATTTTCAAAAAATTTCAAATAGTTTTCATTTTTATCTAAACCAATTTATAGATTTTTAAATCTGTGTTTTAGATTTTTTAAGGGAAAATTACACTTTTGTTCCCGTAAGACTAGAGTTAACACTATGTTATATTTTCCGTTAGTTTTGGGACAAAAAGTGTAACTTTTGATTTATTTGGGACTAAATTTGCTAAAAAATTCATTTGGGACCAAAAGAGCAAATCATGGAATTACAAGTGTTTGACCCACTTTCTTATGGGACCAAAAGTGCAATTTTCTTGGCAGAAAGTTAGAGAATATATGATTGTACTGCTTTGATATGTTAAAAGTTTTCATTAAGAATATGATTTCTGAATGTTACGTTAACACTTTAGACTATTAAAGTATTAATACGATTTCTGAATCTTACGTCAGCTACCGAATACCATAAAAGTATAGCCTCAAACTTGTGAGACAATTTCTTCGCCTCAATTAGCACCATTAATCTTGTCATGATTGATTTATAATATTCTGGATATTAGAGTTTTTCAGTCATCATTTGCAGGTAGAAGCTAATGACGTTTTCCCCTTTCAATTTAGATAATTTCAAATGATTATTCCTTCTTCAGACAATCATCCAGAGCCAGCCAACCATTATGTCAAGTAAATAAGTGAAGAGCACGTGTTATATGGTTCCTCACATCCATATCCTCAAACAATTGAAATCAATTGATACCCTGTTACAGGGCAGACAGTTTTATTTTACTCTGAGTCTTTCCATCTTACATCATTGGAAATTTTCTTATAAATTCAGTTTGCTACAACTAGGAAACTCTGATGATCACAAACTAGTAGGAGCTAGGAAGTGCTGAATCTATGTTATTTTTTTTAGCTCAAGGGTCAATAAAAGATAAATTATTTGAAAAAAATACAATGTCAATATCCACAGACTACGTAATTTGGATGCATATCCTGTTCAGGGCCAACTACCACTACTTTTGTTTCCATCAAGAGCTCAAGTATTGCCAGAACCACTGGGCACTGTACTTATATTTGGATCCTGGAATTTCCCCATCAGTAAGTTTCCTATAATTCTTAGTTATTATGTCTTTTACTTGTCTTTCCTTTTCGATAATGCGAGGCATAATAGATTGCACTTTTACGTGGATGGATTTGTGTAAACCATTTTTTTGAATCAAGACAAATTCAGTAAATCTTTCTTTATTAAAAAACAAAATTATAAGCTTAAAATACTTTTGGAATTTCCAATGCATGATTGTTGTATGGCAAATGAAGTTATCGATATCGATACAATAAAAACCCAATATCTTCAATCAGGTCTTACACTGGATCCGTACTTGGGGCAATATCTGCTGGAAACACAGTGGTATTAAAGCCTTCCGAGCTAGCACCAACATGCTCGTCTTTGCTTAAACGCACAATCCCTCTTTATTTGGACATCGGCCGTAAAAGTCATTGAAGGTGGAAGTGATGTTGCTGAACAACTATTGCAGCAGCGTTGGGATAAAATATTCTTCACAGGTTTCTTGTCATATATTGTGATTAATGAAAGAATTCTTTTTAGAAACATAATTTTGCTTCGTCCATTTGGATCGCCTTTCTGTTGTTATTGCATATTTCCATGTTTTAACTGGAAATACAACCATCATGTATTGTTTCTTGATTTCTCATCTGCAAATTTAAATATAGTTTCCGCTTTCTCACTTGCTGTTGCAGGGAGTCCACGAGTAGGACGCATAATTATGTCAGCAGCTGCAAAACATTTGACTCCCGTGACTCTAGAGCTCGGTGGAAAATGTCCTGTCATTCTTGACTCTTTTTCTGGCTCAGACTTCAAGGTTAGTAGTAACTATAATTTCACATATTCTTTGAACAGAAAACCACTCGGGCATTATTAAAAAGTGTATAATTAAGAGGGTCTTTTCTTTGTCATACATGAAGAAGAAAAATTTCTCACCTTTATTTTATCACCCTGTTTAGGAGATAATTACAAACTACACCTCAGGTTTGACCTTATTACAACAATATCCAATTATCTTTCAAAATTACAAATATTCCTTTGAGATATTACAAATACCCCATCGAGGTTTGTTCTACAACTGAGGCACAAAAACATCCAGTTATCTTTAAAAATTACAAACACTCCTTTTGAGATGTTATGAATATCCCATCGAGGTTTGAGTTTGTTATACAAATACCCTCTAAATAGGTGAATATATGTAATTTCAAAAAATAACTGATTTTTTTTTTTTTTTTTTGGTAATTAGACTAAACCTCAAGGGTAATATTTGTACTTATCCTAACATAAGTTAGTCTAATTTTTGTAATTAGATTTAACCTCAATTGTAATATATTTTTAATGTTATCATCATAAGTTAGTGGTACCTCAAAGAAAATATGCAAGAGCCATGTGAAGATATAAAACCTTAAAATTATTTCTTCTTGCTTTGCTTGTGTTTGTACGCCGGTTTAAGGTGGCTGTGAAGAGAATAGCTGGTGGGAAGTGGGGACCGTGTGCTGGACAAGCATGCATAGGAATTGATTATGTTCTCGTCCAACAAAACCTTGCTCCAGTTCTGGTATTAGCCAATCCTCTGTCCGCTTTTCCCAGCATTTTTTCTGGTAAAACGAACTAAAAATCCAATTTGCTGACAATTTCCCTTCAGGTTGAATCACTGAAGAGTTGTATCAAGAAATTCTACGGTGAAAACGTGAAAACCTTGCAGAGTATTTGCAGAATTGTGAACAAGCATCACTTTGATCGGATTCGCAATCTTCTCGAGGAACCTGGTGTGGCAGCTTCGATTGTATACGGTGGTTCAATGGACCAAGATAATTTGTCAGTACTCTGAATCTTTTCATCTAACTCTACTTCTGCTTTACAAAAGCTTAGTAGACCTAAATTATTAAATATTTACAGGATGATTGAGCCTACAATTTTACTGGATCCTCCACTAGATGCTCAGATTATGACCGAAGAAATATTCGGACCATTGCTTCCCATCGTTACAGTAAAATCAAACTCATTGCTAGCAACTCTCAACCGATGTTTTACTTTTTATTTAAAAAAGAAATGTATCTGATAAAAAGTCTTTCTCATTGCAGCTCGATAAAATTGAAGAAAGTATCGACTTCATCAACGAGAGACCAAAGCCTCTTGCTATTTATGCATTCACTAAGAACAAAAAACTTAAGGACCAAATTTTGCAAGAAACATCATCTGGAAGTGTGACATTCAACGATGCCATCATACAGGTATTTCTGGTTCCCTCATTGCAACATTAGGTTAATTACAAAAAGTACTTTCGAAATTCAGTCTAATTTACAAAAAAACCCAACTATCTTTAAAATTACAAATACCCTCTTAATATTTGTTTCTATTTGTCAAATTGTTAAGCAAATACAAATCTTGAGAAGTCTTTGTAATTTTGGAAAAAATATAACTGATTTTTTGTATAATTAGTTTAAATCTTACGGGTAGTTTTTGTAATTTACTCTTGCAACATTACTAGCTCGAAAGGGGAGAATGAGCATTTTGTTGCATGATTTGTATTGCAGTTTATATGTGATACGCTGCCTTTTGGAGGCATTGGGCAAAGTGGCTTCGGAAGGTACCATGGGAAATACTCGTTCGATACTTTCAGCCATGAGAAAGCAGTTCTGCATAGAACCTTCTTTCCCGAATTCGAGCCAAGGTATCCTCCGTGGAATGATTTTAAGCTGGACTTCATAAGACTGGCTTACAACTTGGATTATGTTGGCCTATTGCTTCTTTTGTTGGGTTTGAGGAGGATATTCACACCAAATCGGTCACGCTAGAATGATAGGTTCTTGACGAGAAATTTGCCTATTAGGCAGAAATCATGATAATAAATAATATCAGATCTAAAATCACATGGAGGTTGAATACTATGAAATATTGAGCATCTATCATGGAGTAGTGGCAATATAAGCATTTTCAGTTTTTGTAACACCCTTTCGTCAGAGGGGGTTGATGGTGATGGAACACTAATTGTACTGAATAAATTTTATAATAAATCATATATATTCAACCTCATTTTATTGAATGGTTTCATATGTTCTTTTTTATTTTTGTTATTTTTTTAAATAATGGGGAACCCACATTTAATGCCCTTTGGATTGCGCACTGGGTAAACCCTCGAGTTTTATATAACCACCTGCAGACTTCACTAACAAGGTCAACAACCTGCAAACCACACCAACCAGGTCAACTGTACTAGACAAGCTCTGTGCGGACATGCTGGCTCGACCAAGTGGTGTAGAGATGAGGAGTCTGAACTTGAGAACTTTGGCGTCAAGAACTTATTCTACTCCACTAGGACACCTATGAGAGGTGGTTCCTTTTTTTTTTTTTTTTGTGACACCGAGTTTTCATGTTCTCACATGGCTAGTCATGTGGGAAACAACCCCGACCCCTAAGGAACTGCCCCATATAAACCGTGTGGCTCCCATGTCCCTAATATTCTCAACTACCGCACACAAGGAGTCGTCCCCCAAGTGATTGCTCCGTGCTGGACTCCCTTCTATCCAGCCAGGTTCCCACCGAGTCCCAACCTCCCACATTGGAGTTTGAAGCCCTCAATATTAATTCTTCCACGATTGTGGCCTGAGGGGGCTCGAACCTTTGACCTCTCCAAAGAGAGGCCAAAAGTTACATCACCTTGACCAAATGGTAAAAGATCATTAGATTCTTTTGTTCTTGTTTATGCTTCAAGTGGCTAAAATATTGAGATCAAAGTTTTTATCCAGCTTGGCACTAGTTAAAAGTGTTGGAATATGTTTTCCTTTTTTCCAGTGGAGAGGGTCGGTTATATACTTATATCTCTGTAGTTGTTGGAACTAACTAAATTTGCAATTGGACATTTTCCCTTAAAGAAGCATGAAATCCAAAGGTTTTCTATGGTTATGTTTCCAAGTTACAGTTTTCATTTTCTAACTATTGGTAAAAATAGAATTATGTTTATTTATAATTTTTTCCATTGGAAATTGTATTTTTCATTTTCTATTTAACACATAAATAATATCTTAGTCTTATAATTTCAATTCACAACCCTATATATATATAGGTAGAGATGTTAAACAGGCGAGGTCTTAGCGGTTTCGAACTAGACTAGCGGGCTTAAGGCTAAACGGGTTCGGGTAAATGGGCAACTATCTAACAGACTGACATATTGCAAATCTAACTCTAACTCCAACCCTACCAGGCTTCAGGCTAAATGGGCCACTATCGGGCTACAAGCCAAAAAAATTGAAATGTTATATATAAATCTAAAAGTTTAAATTAAAGCATGCGTAACATTAACATTCAAACTAAACACAAAACTATATGTCCATAATAAACAAAACCACGTAATTTGTAGTTGCATTATACGTACAATATCTTAAAGTTCAAACAATCAAATTTAAACACTTAAATAAAATCATACAAACTATGAAACTGAATGTATTTCATCTTGTATAAAACATGAAGGAATGCATACATTATATAGGCTAAAGACTACCTAATTAGCCCATGAATTAAGGAAAAAAGAAGAAAACATAAACCCCAAAGATAGGGCACTACCCTAAAGATAAAGCACTCATTATATATTTTACAACATCTCAACACTCCCCCTCAAGGTGGAGCATATACATCATATGCATCCATCTTGTCACATATATAAGTTATTCGAGGACCACGTAGAGATTTAGTGAAAATATCGGCAAGTTGATCTCTAGAGTTAACAAATGAGGTCTTGATGATTCCGGAGAGAATCTTTTCTCTAAGGAAATGACAATCGACTTCTATATGTTTCGTCCTCTCGTGAAAAACTGGATTGGAGGAGAGGTGCAAAGGCGATCGATTATCACACACGAGCTCCATAGGACCAACATCACGAAATGTAATTCTTGCAATAAATGTTTGAGCCACAAAAGCTCACATGTTGCATGAGCCATAGCCCGATACGGCCTCTCAGTACTTGATCGAGCAACAACAAATCTGTTTCTTACTTTTCCATGAAATCATGTTTCCTCCTATGAATATACAAGAACTGTAAGTAGATCTTCGATCATTCTCATCTCCGCCCAATCAAGATCCGAATACCCAATGATGATATTAGTGTGGCCTCTATCGGTGAAAACAAGTCCCTTCCCGGTGACCCTTTAATGTACTTGACAATTCGAATAACTGCATTCCAATGACTATCACGAGGAGAGTTGAGGAACTGACTTACTATACTTACTGGGAAAGATATGTCTGGTCTGGTCATGGTGAGATAATTTAGCTTTCCAACTAGCCTTCGGTATCTTCCTGGATCAGGATAGAGCTCCCCCTGATTAGGAAGGAGCTTTACATTAGGGTCCATTGGAGTAGCAACTGGTTTACAATCTGTAAGACCTGTTTCTTCTAGAATATCAAGAGCATATTTTCTCTGAGAGATAGCAACACCTGACTTTGATTGAGCTACTTCAATCCCAAGAAAAGGACTGAAAATCCTTATGTCAGTGGTTCGAATCCACTTCTAAGCGGCAGATTCCCACGCGTTACGCACCCGTTCGCCACTTTGTTCTCAACTCTTCTCACCTCCTGGGCTTGCTGTCGAGCGTGCCCCTTAAATAGCGCACTCTTAGTAAGCAGCTTGCGGCGCTTCCCACTATGATTGATTGATGTCTAACGAAGAGGACCTAGGTCCTTAGTTTGAAAATTTTGAAATAAGTGTTGTTTTAATGCCTTGATACCTTTACAATCATTGCCCGTAATTACAATGTCATCAACATAGACCACAAGGTATATATATCTATTTGATGAGGAGCATCGGAAGAAGACGGAATGATCTCCTTCGCAGCGGATCATACCAAATTGTTGAAGAACTTTGCTGAATCGGCCAAACCAAGCCCGAGGTGATTGTTTCAAACCATATAAAGATTTCTGTAACTTGCATACCAAACCAGACTCCCCCTGAGCAACAAAACCAGGAGGTTGCTCCATATAAATCTCCTCTTCCAAGTTACCGTGCAAAAAGGCATTCTTGATGTCCAACTGAAAGAGGGGCCAATGTTTCATAGCAGCCATAGCGAGGAATAAACGAACTGAGGACATCTTTGCAACCGGAGAAAAAGTATCACTGTAATCCTGACCATAGACTTGTGTGTATCCCTTGGCTACCAAGCGAGCTTTCAAGCGATCGACTTGTCCATCAGGGCCGATCTTAACATTAAACACCCAACGGCAACCAACAACAGATTTTCCAGACGGAAGGGGAACAAGCTGCCAAGTATGATTGCAATCAGGTCGACATCTCATCAATCATGGCATGTTTCCATCAGGGATGGGATAGTGCTTCGGAAAGTGTCTTAGTAATAGAAATAGAAGATAGTGTAGAAACAAAAGCATAATATGTGGGAGACAAACGATGGTAGGACATAAAATTATAGATAGGATAAGGGTTACGGGTAGAGCGTATACCTTTGCGGATGGCAATAGGCAAATCAGGTGAAATAGGTGGATCGGGTGCAAGGAGAGAGATCTCCGGAACAGGATCTGAAGCTCGTGGCTCGGACCGTCTTTCATAAGTAATCCCAAATCGATTTATAGGTGGTGGAGATTGTGGAGAAGATGCATCTGGCAATGCAGGGGAAACAGAAGGCTCAGGAACTGGTTGAAGAAACTCCAAGTAGGGTATAGGCAAAACCTGATCCAAGTCGTGAGAAGGGATAGTAGTTTCGGCAAAGTATGATATGTCCTCGAAGAAAGTAACATCAGCGGAAATGTAGAAACGATTTGTTGGAGGAGAGTAGCAGCGGTAACCCTTCTGAGAATGGGAGTAACCAAGAAAAATACACTTGATAGATCGAGCAGACAATTTATCATGGCTAGGAGATAGATCATGAACAAAACAAGTACAACCAAAAATACGAGGGGGAACAACATATAAAGGGGTTGTAGGGTGCAAAATAGAGTAGGGAACCTGACCATTCAACACAGAGGATGGCATTCGATTTATTAAATAAGTGGCAGTCAAGACAACATCACCCCAAAACTTTAAAGGTGCATTGGCATATATCAACAAGGTGCGAGCTGTGTCAACAATATGTCTATGCTTTCGTTCAGCTACCCCATTTTGTTGAGGTGTATGGGGGCAACTGGATTGATGTATAATTCCGTGGGAACGTGTAAAGGAATTGAAACGGTCAGAGAAATATTCTTTTGCATTATCACTACGCAAGACACGAATCATTTTACCAAATTGAGTCTTAATCTCTGAGGCAAAAGTTTCAAAAATACCAAACAACTCAGAACGATCTTTCATTAGAAAAACCCAAGTACACCGGGAAAAATCATCAATGAAAGTCACATAATACCGATAACCTAAGATAGACGGAACACGACTCGGACCCCAAACATCAGAATGGACAATATCAAAGAGAGATGGAGCTCTGTTATTAATACGATTAGAAAAAGAGGTTCGAACATGTTTGCCTAATTGACAAGACTCACAATTTAAAGACTCTAACTGTGAAAGACCAGGTACCATGGTTTTTAACTTGGGCAGACTCGGATGACCCAAACGACGGTGAAGAAGATCGGGGGATGCAGTAGCGGTACATAGAGTGGAAATTGTTGGTTGAAGGTAGTAAAGACCACGAGATTCAGATCCTGAGCCAATTGTCTGCCCTGTACCCCGATCTTGTATCAAAAAAGAATCAGAAGTGAAAGTTATGGTGCAATTTAAGGAACGAGTTAATTTACTTATGGATATCAAATTAAAAGGACAATTAGGAACCAATAAGACTTAACTCAATGGAATTGAGGGAGTTGGTGAAACCCGCCCAACTCCAGTGACTTGGATTTTAGACCCATCTGCAACAGTAACATAATGGGAAAATTTGGTTTGTGATAATTCTGAGAAAATGGAGGAATTACCAGTCACGTGATCAGAAGCACCAGAATCCAAAACCCAACTCATAGGTGTAGAGTCAGAGAGACAAACTGTAGAATTACCAGTAGGAGCTATAGTGGCGGAAAAGGTTGCCTGTTGAGCATTTAATATGCCGGTTGTAATGGTTGTGGGCGTGCGAGACTAGCCCCGTTGTTTTGAAAGAAGAATCAGACATTATGACTTAAATAACCAGATGCGAACAGTGTTTTCCGGCGTGAATAGTGATTTCCGTCAGGAGATTTTTTTTTTCGAACTGAACAGTATTTTTCTGGACGTGAACAGTGTTCCAGCTAAATAATATTTTCCGGATGTGAATAGTGATTCCGGTGAACAGTACCTCGGCGTGAACAGTGATGTCGGGATTGAACAGTAGTTACGTAAGTGAACAGTGTGTCAGGGGTGAACAGTGTGCTGGTGCATATACTGACGTGAACAGTATCTTCGGTGAACAGTACCGCGACGTGAATAGTGATCCCGGTATGAACAGTGATTTGATAGGGGAAAAAACTGAAAAACTAATGTTGAAAAAAAAAAGGGTTTGTGAACCTTGCTCTATGATACCATATGAAACTGAATGTATTTCATCTTGTATAAAACATGAAGGAATGCATACATTATATAGGCTAAAGACTACCTAATTAGCCCATGAATTAAGGAAAAAGAAGAAAACATAAACCCCAAAGATAGGGCACTAAACCCCAAAAATAGGGCACTACCCTAAAGATAAACCACTCATTATATATTTTACAATATCTCAACACAAACTACTAATCAAATATTATCCTCAATAGACTTTGATATTTTCTTGGACAAAGTATTATATTCCATTTATTCTTCATCTAAAATATATAAAACAACAAAATTAATTTTTAGTAAGAAGTTTAGCTTTAATAAATGAGTAAATGAAGAATTAAAAGCTCTTTAAAAAATATATACTCACACCATAAAAACTAAAATCATTACGTGAATTTTAAAATATTACTAGTAAGAGAGAATATAAAATAGATCGAATATTATAATAATATTTATATATATTTAAAAAATGACGGGCTAGCGGGTTAGCCGGTCAATCCACGAGCTAGCCCACGGGCCTCGGGCTAAATGGTTTGGGCCAAAAAAAATTGGCGATAACCCTTTTTTCCAGTCTAAACGATCTGGGCCAGCGGACTCCGACCCTTTTAACATCTCTACATGTGGGAACCCTTGGGGTTGGGTCTGGTGGTGAAGGGGTTGCAATTACAACCTTGAGGTACCAGTTTCGAAGCCTGACTAACGTGGAGCGTTGATGTTGAGTTTACCCCACCTCCCCTAGAGATTAGGACCATTCTTGGGAAGGATAGATGTCCCATAGTCGGAAAGAAGTGTGGGGCCTGTGTAGGGGCGACAATTTGTGATGACACGACACGATAACTCGACACAAACCTAATATGAATTTAACAGGTACATGTACAACCTTTAGCTGGTTCGGTGTTGGAAAATGTATGTAATAGATTTTGATGATACCATGTAAAACTTAGATTAGGAAGTTGGCACACCAATTCAACTGCAAATCAACTTGTAATAGATAGGACTATGTAAGCTGAGTGGAAGCAACCAAGTTGAAGATTGCAGGACTCAATTGAAGATCGAAGAGAAGACACGGCTGTATGGCAACTGAGTGAAGTGAAATCAAGTATCAGCCAAGTGACAGAAAAACTGTCTCAATCAGCTGATTGACAACAAAGTCACTCCAAAATTATTGGAGTTTATTGTCAAAGGGGATATGCAGTAGACAGGATCAAAGAAAGCTGAAGAGATTCGTTGTCAAGCAAAGTCAAGTTTTTGCTGGAAATAGGCATGTGTCAAACTGCCTACCTTAAAGCTATTTTGCTGAAAGAGTGCAAAAAGTAAGGAGCCAATGAGATGAACCTAAAATCAGTGCAGAGTTTAAATTCAAGGTACAGTCCACATCAATGCTGCAAGACAAGACAAGCCAACGACCTAAAAGTGGAGTTTGAAAATGCATCTATCTCTTCAACGGATACATCTTTGAACCACCACTATAAAAGGCTGGATTCATTTGAGAGAAGGTTACCCAAGTGACTTATGCAATCTCAGACACAAAAGAGAAATCAAACAAAGAAAAGCAATATCTCTCAAGCATTCAAATATTATCCTCAAGCCTAAACTCGAAGAAATCGATCCAACACAGGGTTTGAATGAGCTAAAGTAGCAGGGCAACTGTCTTGTGAAGAAGCTGAGTCCCAGGAGAAGCTAGCTGTGTGATCAGAGTTGTCTCGGACTGTAAAACCATTTTGTAACAAAGTCACCGTTACATTAGTGGATTTCTCTAGGGGTTGGAGAAGAGTGGATTAGACGAATTACCCTATCCTCGAACCACTATAAACTGCTTGTGTCTTTTACATTCAACATACTTATCTTCTTGCTTATCTTTATAATTGTTGTTTGTTAATTTGCTAAGTCAACTGATAATAACCTGGCTTAAACAAGTGTTGAAAAACATATTCAAAACTAAGGGTGAAAGTATTCCGAGAGCTGTTAAAAACCAAGGCAACTGTATTTTGAAAGTGTTAACTGATCAGCTGAACAACTCAGTCGAGTCTGTTGAGTGGCTAACTCTGCTTTGTAAGTCAACTTAGCTATCCGCCACTTAGCTGACTTGAGTATGCTCTGAATTTATTAAAAGGACTAAAAATGAAAAGTTGGTAAAGTCTATTCAACTCCTCCTTCTAGACTTTACTTATCATCTCTTGGGACCTACAAGTGATATCAGAGTGATTAGTTCATTGAGCATTCCGTACTGGTTACTGAAAGAGATCTCATTCTTTTTTAAAAGAACAATACTTGTAGTTTTTAAAAGCTTTTCTTTTAAAGTAAAGTTATTATCATGGAAGCAAATCTAACTCGCATTCCAATGTTTACTATTGAAGAATTCGATGATTGGAAAATACGTATGCAAACTCACCTTTTTTGTACATGATGAAAATGTGGTTTGTCATTGAGGATGGGCCACTACAAATAATGAAGGAGAACACATCTATCGGGACTCCTACCCGAGGCTCTTGATGTACCGAAGGAGACGCCATCGTAGCTCGGTTGCACGAGGCGCACGTGTGGCCGCCAGACTGTACTAGACTGCTATGGTGGAAAAGCCACGACGCGAGTAGACTAATGAGGATATAAAGAGATACAACTTGGACAATGTTGCCAAGGGCATTTTGTATAAAACTCTTGATACAACCATGTTCAACAAAGTCAAATCGTGTAGAACGGCTAAAGGAATATGGGAAAAGCTAACTTTAATTTGTGAAGAATCTGATCAAGTTAAAGAAAATAAATTGACTGTTGCTGTATAAAAATTTGAAAAATTTAAAATGCTTGCAGGTGAAAGTCTGGATCAGCTGGATGCCAGATTCATAGAGACAACAAATGAGCTATCAGCTCTAGGAAAAGAATATACACAGAAGCAAATGTGTATGAAGATTCTAAGGTCTCTCCCAGGTGAGCGGAAAATGAAGGTGTTGGCTTTGAGACATTCAATGGACCTTACAAGAATATCCAACCATGAGCTATGCTCAGACCTTAAAGCCTATGAATTTGAGCTCAGAAGAAAAGAGCAAGAAGAGACAGATGTACTCAAAACAACTGCACTCATGGCTGGTGAGTCCAAGAGAGCTGAATCCAAAGAAACCATTGACCAAGAGGAGATTGTTAGTCCAAGTGGCTACGATAATCTAGAGGGGGTGAATAGATTATGCCGATTTTCTTATTTTCGCCCTCTTTGTTGAATGTAGAAATGATAACACAAATGAAATGGCGGAAAAATAAACAACACTCGATGATTTATAGAGGTTCAACCCACCTAGGGCCTAATTCTCTACCACTCTGGTATATCCGAAGTGGATTTCGAAAAAGAAAAAAGATTTATTAATAGATACCAAACTATTACAGCCTTTATCTTGAAGAGCACCTCACTCTTCTTACAACACCACCTATGAAGATTACCACCATCTTCTTACACCAATGAAGAGTACCACACTATTCAACACCAAAAATCAACCAAGTGTGCTCTTACCACAAAAATACTAACAAGGATGTCTTGTTTTGGATGATTGAAAATAATTCAGGATTACAACTCGATTGAAGTCTACAACTTTAAAGTGCAAGTGTAATCAAGAATCAATCTAGTACTCAAGATACTGAAAAGACTATGGCTAAACACAACAAGAATATGAAAGTGAAGAACAAGAAATTTGCTTGTGTTTGTATTGCTTGTATTGTTGTATCTTGATGCTTCAATCGTTCATCTATTTATAGGAGAGGTCTTGGATTTGATTTTCAGACATAGTCTCCTCCCTGGAGATTGAAATCTGTGAAAAATTGCAAATCAAATGGAGATTATAGTTGTTAGAAATCAATCCATTAAAATCATGAAAAGTTGTCTGATGTGCAACAGATAGTTTCCTGATAAAACCTTAGGTCGACTGGTCGACCTCTAATGAGAAATTTGAAATATAACTTGAAAACTGGGAGCTTGGACCGGTCCAATAGGGGGTGGACCGGTCGACCAAGGGATCAACCGGTCGGACCCTAGTTTGACCGGTCCAACACCTTAAAAATGAGAGACAGAGAAGATTTTGCAAAAAACTTAATCCCAGGCACCGGTCGACCCACCAGTCAACCACTCGGTTGACCAGTCGATCTCCTGTATTTTTCCGTCTGTCTCGTTTCTGTTTCAGAAATCAAACTTCAGGCATGGGTTGCCTTCTAGGGCGACCGGTTGACCTTGAAACTGAAGTGTTGTCCAATTTTTGTCATAAATAAACTTCAAAAAATACTCCAAAAAATTAGAAAAATAATTTAAATCGAATAGGAGTAATTGAACAACATTTAGGGACATTGTTTTGGCGAAAAACTCAGTTAAATATAATCATCAAAATTACGATAAAAATATTTATCTAACAAACTCCCTCTTTTTGATGATTACAAACCAAAACAATTTTAAGAGGTCGATTTTGAAAACGAAACAAGTTTTTCCGGTAAAAAATAACTATCCATTTTATGTGACACTTTTCATGCATAAGAATCATAAGGATATGAGCAAATATTTTTCAAAACATTTTATAAAAGCTCCCCACATCAACATGCAAATCAAGAGTAGGCATAGATGCAAACAACTAAAAGCTAAAAGCTCAGCTTTTATAATTTTGACTTAAATTATAAGAACTTAGAAGTTCCCCCTGTCAAAAAGAAATCATTAGTCATATGTAAAAGTCCATTATACATCCATTGGACTAAGTTTCATCCTCAGCTTTTGGCTTTTTCATCCACAACTTATATCTTTTTTCGCGAGCTTTTTCTAGCTTCTTTGAGCTTATGAGCTTACTTCATGTTTCTCCCCCCTTGGAATCATCAAAAAGACTATTAGCACGATAAAAACATCATAAAAATATATTAAAGTGCGCGTTAAAATCAAATTATCATGCTTTTGAACATAAAGCTTAAAATTCCAAATAGTAAGAGAAGTTTCGAGAAGAAAGTTTGCAAAAACTCATTTAATTGATAAAACATGATCTTTATAAACATATAAGACATTTGAAATCAAGAGATTCATGTAAGGGATGAAATTTTCATTAAGACATTTTATCGAACAATTTGGCGTGCGTAGAATAAAATCGAAGGTGTATATAACATATGAAAATATAATCATGCCCAAAAAATCATCACCAATCCTACTTACACAATCAAAATTCATCAATATACATATACCAACACAATGATACAACAAATTCATCAATTCATCAAGCAAAAGTACTTTCTCAAGGAGTTTAACCCAATTGAGATTAAAGGAGGAATTAAACTTACCAATTAATTGGAGAAGATGAGTAATATGGATGATATGCCCATAATATAAGTTCAATAATATATAATTTCCAAGAGAAAATTATTTTGAGTGATTTGTGTGTGAAATTTGCAAATGGGTGCAAAATAGGTGAAAAAAGTGAAATGAAATGGGTAACCCGAGACATAATCGATATAAACCAATTTTTTCTCAAGGTTGACCGGTTGAGGGGGGTGTTCGACCGATCCAGGCCTTGGTCAATCGGTCGACCCCTTTGTCATCTGGTCCCTAAAGTCTAATTTTTGGTTCTGTCCGAATTTTGAGTTAAAAATATGATTTTTCATCCCTAAGTTTTAAAAACGCACAAAATGCAATCATAGACCTTATTCGATATGCATTATTCCTAAACGAGCTTGAAATGACACAAAAGACCCGACGGCTAAAGGTTTTGTGAAAATATCCGTGAGTTGATCTTGAGACAGAACAAAACACATCTCAATTTTTCGTTTGGAAACACAATACCTTAGAAAATGGTGTAAAACTTCAATATGTTTTGTTCGGTTATGATGAACCGGATTTTGAGCAATGTTTATAGCGGACGTGTTATCACCAAATATAGGAACATTTTCAAAAGAACATTTGTAATCCGCTAAAGTTTGTTTCATCCAAAGAAGTTGAGTACAACAAAAGGCCGCAGAAATATATTCGGCTTTGGCCGTTGATAAGGATACACAATTTTGCTTCTTTGAAAACCAAGATACTAGACAATCACCTAAAAATTGACATGATCCGAAAGTACTTTTCGATTATAAATATTTTTCGCATAGTCCGAATCACTATATCTTTTAAGAGAAAATTTTTTGTTCTTTGGATAAAACAAGCCATATGAAATAGTTCATTTCAAATATCAAAAGTAATACTTTTGAAAGAAAACATATAATTTTAAGAGTAAAATTAGATATTTTTTTTTTAATAAAAACGATACTTATTGAATCTAAAATGATACTTTGTCATCAGATAATATTACAAAAAATATCACCTCGACCTAGAGATACAATCCGCCGCCCTAATATTACAAAAATACCACCATGCCCTGGTAAAACAACTTCACCTCATAGTATTACAAAAATGTTACTGCCCAAAAAAATCACAAAAATGCCACCCAATAGACAACGGGTCGGGTCATGTGACTCGTCTTTCAGAAGATGACCTATACCGTTTTTATAAGGGTATGTTTGTTTAGTGATTGAGAGTGATTGGGGGAAGTTTTTGGGGAGTAATTGAGGGAAGAGAGTTTGATGTGATGTATTGGGAAATGTGTGTATTAGTAGAGAAACGATTTTAAACGTAATATATGTTTGGTTGGTGATTGGGGGAAATGATTGGGGGAAGTGGGTGATTGGGGGAAGCTAACCAAACATAGCCCAAGTTTTTGCCTTATTTTACGGAGGAATTAGATCCTGTGCTGGCTTACACGTGGCCGCTATGCATTGGTTACGCAATTGTTCCACCAAGATCCAGACAAGGAAGCCTCAATTGGTCAAATCAAATATTATCAGGGTCCTATAATACATACATGGAAACGACCCCTCTTTCAATATCTCCTCGCCCATCTCCGCCACTATCACCACCACTAACCACCAATCTCCGCCATCCTCACCACCTCAGCCGGCACCAGAATGTCCAAGACCGTACTCAATTTTCCATGCCCTTAATCGATCTCACCCTCCGACGCATCACCACCGTAGCCCCATTTCAATTCAGATTCAACCATATTACCTCAATTTGCCCCAAAACTATGGCTGACGAACCAAATAAGATAGATATTCAACCGCAAAACGCCGAATCGGCGGCGAAGACGTTGGACGTCAGTAAAAGCGAAGGCGAAAAGCAGAAGGAATCGGAAAAGTCAACGCCGCCGCCGCCGCCGGAGAAGCCGTTGCCGGGGGATTGCTGCGGCAGCGGATGCGTGAGGTGCGTTTGGGATGTGTACTACGAGGAACTCGAGGAATACAACAGGCTTTACAAGGCAAATTAATTCTACCAAGTACCAACCATTATTGTATTTATTATTCTTTATGTGCTCTGAAACTCTTGATTTGGCTGCCATTTGATATCTAAATCTGTGGAAAAAATATTAATGATAATTATAGCAAAAGAAAGTATTTTCTAATTACTGAATATTTTTTTTTATGAAAAAGCATTTGTTATTTTTCATTCACTCTTAATTCTCACATTCTTGAAGACTTAGGTGAAATTGCAAAATTAATCCAGTAACTAAAAATGTGGTCGCAAATAGTCCTACAAAATTCATGATTTGCAAAATAATATGTAACTATATAAACTAATAAATATCTCAATTTTGGTCTTGCAAAATGTACGTTTGCAAAATAGCCTTGTAACTATTTTTATATAGTTATTGGAGTATTTAATAAGTAAAAACATATATCCAAGTCAATAATGACTTTAGGCACCTTCACAACAAATTAGACATAGTAAATTATTTGACTAGCGTGCACCAATAGATGACATAGGAACAAAAATACTCTGCAACACAGATAAAGAGAGTGTTTGCAAGCTCTAGAAAAAAATGCTTCTCAACTTCTTAGTGAAATAAAGAGAGTATTTGCAAACTCTTAAATAAGAGTACTTCTCAACTTCTTAGTGAAAAAACCAAAATATAAAAGCAAAGATTTAAGTGGTTTGATAATCCGTATATGCACTGAGAAACTTATTGCTCACAACTGCAATCAAAATAAGTAGTCCTATTCCACAACTGCAATCAAAATAAGTAGTGGATCAACTTCGTGCTCAAGAGAGTTGAGGACGTGTGTTGTAAGCGAATGACCCGGGTTTGATCCCATATGAGTGCGTGTGTTCCTCCCCAAATTCCCCCTTGTAGTCAAAAAAGTAAGTAGTCCTATTCCACAATACAAAATATACCACTGAAACCTAGTCAAATTTGGTTTCCAAGTATCTGCGTTTCCAGCCCAAACACTTTGGAATATAAGAAAAATATAGACATATAGTAAAACAATTAAGAAAATAAAAAGGAACAAAATAAAATCATCAGCTAAATCATACCCACGGTGGCAGACCCAACACAGGAAAATGGGGTGAGCCGGATGAAAAACTCAAAATAGTCCCGCTGCCTCCGCCATTTTGATATCCCAACATCAAGAAAAAAGCTAGTGAAGTGAAACTAAAAATGCAACAGAACCATTACATGCGGAATAAAAACTCTGTATCCTACAGTGTTTCAGTCTCACAATGTCCTATTAGTAATCTTCAGACAATCTATGTGCAACCACTCGTGCAATAACATAGAAATTTCAAGCTACATGGACCAAACTGTTCACATAAGCCAGGTACTTATCAGCACCAATAGAATCACTTGCAACCCTACTTACGACTCGAATACTTCGATCTCCGATGCTGAAAGAATAAATGAAACGCCGCACAAGAATCATCACAGTGTCTCCGTCAGGACATGGCAGGACCCGATACCCTGTAATATGGTCTAGTGCGGTCCAATACGAACACTCATTAAGCGTTTCAAACTCAACTCCATTCCACTACATATCATTATCGAACATTCATTGCCCGAAAAATTAGAAACACCAATATAGCATAACTCCCCTTTAATCTGCGTCAAAACTCCACTCGAAGGAGCCTCAGAAGGAAGGGATATAATCTGATAAAACTCATTCTTCAGATCAAAAGCCACCACTTTTCTTTGAGATGTTTCCCAGTAAGCAATTCCGTTCATGTAAAAATTATTACCGGTGAAACTCAAACCTCCGAATTCCACGAATGAAGTTTCTGAAATCCTCCAAGACCCTGATGTAGACGAGTACATTTCAAAGCTGATAATCGGGTGATCAAGAATTTGAACGGCGCAGATTAACTCATAATGTGCCTCTATGTTGAGCGCAGAAGGTTCGAAAGCAAGAATGGTTGCGGGTTCATATCCATGATAGAATTTAGGACAAGGAAGCTCCGTCCACTTCTCGCTTGCAGGGTTGCAAATGAAGTAAGAATTATTACCATAACGGCCTTGGCAGAGGAGCAAACCGTTGCAAGAAGATACGATGTTAACTAGTTCAGGCAAGAATGTAAGAGAAGGCGTAGGAACTCCGTAAGCATTTTCGTTTAGTGTGACGAATGTGGGATTTTCGTCATCGTGTTGACAAAAGAAACCGGATAAATCCCTGAAATAGTAACTCTGCTCGTGGGCTAAAAAGGGGCCGTTAATACGTCGATACCATTCTTTCGACACGGGTTTGAATCTGAATAAGGTTTTTGCAGGAAGAAATGGGAGAACAATATCTTTTACTACATCTTTAATCTCCATGACTTGTGTGATTTGTGAATGTAGGTGACAGTTCTAAAATGTTATTTTCTTATCTGCAGTTCAAGTAGAAGAAAATGTCAAACATGAGCCATCAAAACAGAACACATGAGAGCAAAGTATAATTCAAAACACCAAAGGACAATTTAAGATCCAAAAAGAATAAAAAACAAATTCGTGTAATTTATGTACTAAACTTTTTACAACTTTGAAAAGAAAGCCATGATCATATTGATATATTAGAGAAGCAAAAAACACTCACGAACAGAGAATACTATAAACGGCCAAAGGAAAATTTCAAGAATCATGAAAATGTGAATAGAAAAAAGAAGTCAATGAGTAATTACAAAAAGCCTCCTAAGGTTCGGGCTAATTACAAAAAAAAAAAAAAAAAGAGGTTTGTGAAAATTACTAAAAACCCCTTCAGATTTGATGGTTTCTTAAATTTAAAGGGGGCAAATGTGATATTTTGAAACATAAGCGTAGCTTTTGAAATATTTTTTTTTTTGCATATGAAGGGGGAAAATGTAAGACGATCAAACCTAAAGATTGTTTTTGTAATTTTCGAACATCTAGATTTTTTTTTGTAATTAGCCCATACCTCATGTTTTTTTCTGTAATAAACCCTATATATGATCAAGAAACAGAACAAATAAGAGCAAAGTACACTTTAAACGACCAAAGGACAATTTATGTTCCGGAAAAATGAAAAAAGGACAAATTCCTGCAATGATATAAACTTTTTACATCCTTAAAAAGATACCTATGCTAAGAACATACTGATATGATCAAACAAATACAACAGTTATGAATCAGAATAACACAAGCGGGCCAGAGGTAAACTCAAGAATCATGTGTTCAAAATTTCCATGTTTAATGAAACAACCCACATAACAACTGATCAGAATACTTACGAACAAAGAATAATTCAAATAGAAGATTTTCAACAATAATGAAAAAAAAGAAGAGGAGAAATGCACCAGAAATAAAAGCAGTAACCGCAAATGCTCAATATTGTTTCAATACTTGAAATGGATATGTGAGGAAAACTGACCTTTACAAAATGTGAAAGAAATTGGTGAATAACTTCTGAGGACTTTGATTTCTTCGTTGTAGACTTTGGGTTTATGAGATTGTGGGGAACTTTCCCGCTTACTTGTGAGACGACTTGGTAGTGGGTGAGGTCTTGTAGCGTACAGTTCAAGCCCATTTCTATTTACATGGAAAATTTTGGTTAAGGAAATACTAAAGAAATTTCTTAATATTATTAAAATATAATAATTAATTATACTACTACGAATCATCTATTAAAGTTAACATATATCACAATTCACAAAGTGTGTAGAATATATTATCAATTGTAAAAGATTACTTAATTTTGATAGCGATGTGATCTTGTGATCGTCTCTTCGAAAAGATTGTTTCATCTTCTATTCCACGTAGGATTGACATGCGTATAAAAACTATCATATAAAATCCACAATTTAGGCTTGATTTATGCTTAACAATTAATATGATAGTTTTAATACACGTATTAATCATGCGGTGGTAAATAAAATTGGTCTTTTTCAGTTATCAAATCACATTGTAGGGTAGTACTTGTACCTTTAAAAAAAATCTCGAATTTACTATTGCTAGAAAATTTTAAATTGCCCCAAAAATCTCATGTGACTTGAATGTGAAGGCAAAAGTTTGGAAATTTCGAATCTCCAGTCCAAAATAGGGTTTTCGCTAATTTAGTTGCCAAAAAGGTGTTGGAGAAAACTCCAATTTTTAGTTTGAAAATTGATGATATCCGAATTTGCGAGAAATTAAAAGTCTCGATCGACACATATCCGAAGTAGCGACTGCGGGTGACGTCAACAATAATGAATGTGAAGCTCGCCGCAGTTCGAGCCCAATTCGAACGACGCCCGAGCCCCGAGCCCAAATTTCAATATGAAACGCACGCGCGCCTTCTTAAAAATAATCACACGCCCATGCTTAACGCTTTATTGGTATCGAGAAAGCGAAAATGTCGGAGAATTATGAAGAGAAGTCGACAAGTGGCAAGACATGCACAACTATAGAGGGACATGTGTCTTTCTTTAATTATTTTATTAATTAATGAATAGTTAGTGCAAAGATGACTATTGTAAACCCACTTACTCAAAGGGGTATAAAAAAAGTCCGGAAAAGAGAAAAGAGAAAGAGACGCAATTGTAACAAATTATAAGAAAGACCGACCCCAATAATCCGCTCGTGCGAATACAAAAAAAGGCATAATTAGGAAATAAACATACGTTACGCACGTTTTCAACGTGTTAAACCTTTTACATATTTTCGCTTGTTGATGACCAAAACGCACGTCAACAAAAATGACCAAAACACTAAGTGCGATTGGATATGCTTTCATTTTGAAAATTTTCCTTTTGCTAGATAATAGTGGTAAAAATAAAGTTGGAAGAAAAAAGATGAATTTTGAGAATTGATTGGATGTGAGATGAAAAAGTAATGATGATAATTGATTTGATTTAAAAATAGTAAAATAATGATTGGATATGATTGGTAGTTAGAAATGTGTGTGTGTGAGTAAATAGTGAAATTTGTGGGAGAATGTGTAATAATGATTAGTTTTTGTGAAAAATATGTAGATGTGATTGATAAGAGAAAAAATGAGAAAAAGTGAAAGTGAGAGAGTAGTATATTTTACGAAAATTTTCATAAACAATCGCATGTTTGGTCAAAAAAATTCTCGGTGAACTAAAATGGATTCTCATTGACATCCAATCGCAGCCTAATTTTTTTGTTGGAGCTTTGAAAATTCTCATTTTTTTTTATCGATGGGAGATTTTTCGGGTAATTTCAAAATTTTCGGCTAACTGAGATCTAAATTCTACAATTTGTTAAAGATCTGAGGATGATTTTGTGAAATTAAATTTAAAAATAATGAATTTTGACACGATTCTATAATTACATGATTAAAATTGCAATCTCTACTTGAACTCTTTGTGGCATTTTTATTTTTTTGTATTTTTTTTTTAAAAGAAGAAAAATTTATTATTATTAATCGATACCAAATTAACAAGATACAATATCCCGAAGCTAAATGGAAAAGTCCCAAATAAACTCATATCTTTTAAACAAGGAAGGTGGAGATAAACAAAAACAATAAATCATAAAGTATCATATCAAACTCAATGGACTATGAATCTTGGTTGGATGAGTGATAACTCGTAGAGATGTTAAATGGGCCGCAATTCGTTGGCTCGAACCGTTTAAAACGAGAAAAATAGGGTTTGAGCCGAACTTTTGACCTGTTTAAATCCATGCCTTTTTTGGCCCGGACCATTTAGCCCGTTAGGGCTAGCACACCATTTTTTAAATAAATATAATTCTAAAATTCTAAATCTAATTTATTACCTATTACCTATTAATAGTAAATATATTTTTCAAATTCACATCTCCCTCACCTTTAAGTTTTTAACTTTACCAAACAAGCTAAGTTTCTCGATAATTTATTTTATTTTTTATTTTTTATTTAATTTAGCTTTCCAATTTTTATTCTAAATAAGAAAACATCACGAAATTTGATTGGGTTATTTAGGATATAAACTATATTTCTAAATGGTATGCTAAATCTAATTTTATAATTTTGTTAATGCAATATAATATAAACTATGTATAGTTTTTTCTTATATTGAATAGATTGGCTTTAAATATTAAACTTAAAATGTTATAATGCTCAAGTTTAAAATTTTATATTTAAATATATAATTTTGGAATTTTTGACTTATAGCCATTTGAGTAATGTACGACAACGGTGAATACGGCCAGTGGAGGCAACAACAAAAGCGACTCACGGGTGGTAGAGGAACCAACGGCAATAAGAGAGCAATGTACGCTGATGGCTAAGAGCAGAATTAGGGCGCGAGAGAGTTTAAGATGTTATTATTGCGTCGAGCCACTACGACCCATTGCACCAAAATTTATAATTTAGATACAATTGGGAAAAATAGGGGTGGGAACACATGATCGAATCCAATGGTCAATCGATCTGACAACACCCTCTACTACAAGATTGATCTATAAAAAACTATTTTAATGGCATATATTTTTAAAAATAATAAATTAGAAAACAACTTCTCTTTTCTGCCAATTTATAAAATAGAAAATTAAATAATGAGAAAACTGCTTTGCGCAAAAAAAAAAGAAAAACTAGAAAACAACTCTGGCACCTAATTTGTTAAAATTTCAAAATGTCAGTATTTAGAGCTTTGGAGAAAAACCAAACTTGGTCGCTTACTGAACTACCAAAGGAAAAGACAGTATAGGGTGCAAATGGATCTTTAATGTGAAGTACAGGAGGATGTAAGTATTGAGTGACTTAAAGCTCGTTTGCTAGCAAAGGGGTTCACCCAAACCTATGGAGTGGACTATCAGGAGGCTTTTGCCCCAATAGCCAAACTCAACAGTGTAAAAGTTTTGCTTTTATATACTGCAAATTATGACTGGCCTCTCCATCAGATGGATGTGAAGAATGCATTTTTAAATAGTAATCTCAATGAGGAAATATATATGGATATTCCCTCAGACTTTGAAAATTCCAGCAATAGTTACAAAGTGTGCAAACTTAAAAGATCTTTGTATGAGCTAAAACAATCTCCAAGAGCTTGGTTTGAAAGATTTTCATCAATTGTGAAGGATATTGGTTATACACAGGGGAAAACTGATCATACCATGTTCTTCAAACATCCTTCAGAAGGTAAAATATAGATACTCATCGTATGTGTTGATGATATCATGATTATAGGAGGTAACAACATTGAAATCGCAAAATTAAAAGCCACTTTAGCTCAAAAGTTCAAATTAAAAGACTTGAGAACTCTCAAGTACTTCCTATGAATGGAGGTTGCTCGAAATCCAAATGGAATATTGGTTTCACAACATAAATATGTGTTAGACTTGTTAAAGGAGGCATGAATGCTTGGTTGTAAACCAATAGAGACACCAATGGAGCAAAATTTGAAGCTAGGAGATGTTAAAGATAGTTCTCCAGTAGATAAGGGTAAATATCAAAGGTTAGTCGGGAATTTAATATATTTATTGCACACACGGACATATATTGCATGCATTCTTTGTGAATGTAGTTAGTCAAGTTATGCATGCTCCTACAAGGGAACACTTGGAGGCAGTTTCGAATTCTTCGATACTTCAAAATGACTCCTGGAAAAAGCTTGTATTTCAGTAAAGGAGAAGAAATGGGAAGAAATTTTAGTTCATCGGAGGTAATCTTTGGATCAAACAATAGATCATATCTATTCTTCATATCACAGTCCACAAGTTGAATCGAAGAAACTATCTATGGAAATGATGATTACCTTACTGGACTCAAAATAGAGCTGAAAAAGGATGACCCAGGACATGGAACCTGGAAAATAGAAACTAACATGGTAATGTCTTGGCTTATCAATTCTATGGAAGAAGATGTAAGCTAAACATTTCTCATCTATAATACTGCAACGAAGAATTGAGAAGCAACTAGCAAATGAGACCTTATCTGACAACGAAAATGCATCTGAAGTCTATGAATCAAGAGTCAACTTCGAGAACTGTTCGTCTTTTTTTTAGCTTCACCGTAAGTGAACGGCGTAGTTATAGATAGGGTAAGCAATGTCGATCCCACAGAGACTAATAAATATATGCACTAAGTATTGGGATTGTAATATGATTATTTTTATTTAGACAATGGAAAGTTAATTGTTGTTTTGTAAAAGTAAGACAATATTTTATGATAAAAAGACAAAGCAAAGAGTTCGATTGAAAGATCAAGTGGATGAATGAATTCCAGAGTTGTGGTTTCAGTTAATCTCCCTCTTGTTATCCGATTAATCAAAACCAAAGTTATTATTAGTCTTCCCTATAAGATGATCACAAAAGTATTTTATCCTCTCTCTCGAGACACAATAAAACCGTTGATTGAATTATTTATGCTAGTATCTCTACTCAACATAAGATAAACAACTCCCAAAAGCATAAAAGATCAGTTATCCTCACAAATACTCACAGACTTCTCAATCATGCAAAGTATATTCATGTCAAGTACTCAAGATCTAGTATTGAAACTCATCTCTCGAATTATGAATCAATACATCAAGCAAGTTAAATCAATGGCCATTTGATAAAACAAGAATAAAACAGAGTACCCGAATAGGGTTCGAAATAATAACTTCAATTCAATTAAACATCAAACAAGAATATCAATTAACCTAATCCCAAACCCTGGAATCACAAGGTGTTTGACCGAATATGGGATATAAACAACTCATAGACAAATTGTTCATGTTCATATCTAACTAAGTGAAAATAAAAGGTACAATGGAATAAGCAAACTCAGGGATATTGATGATCTCTCGATCAATCTTCAATCCTCAAACGTGTGGATGCGACCTCGATCTATCTCTCGAATCCTCCAGTAGAAGGTTGTTCTTTTTTGTGTTTTCTAGGATAAAAATCAGTGTATCTTCGTTTGGGGCCGCCTCGTCTCTATTTATATTCTCTATGGGCCAAACCTTGATAAATTTGACTTGAATCTGTCAAATCCCGCACAGATGCACGGGTTGTGCGCTTACGCACGACCAGCCCGTGCGTTAAGCCATAGGACAATTCTTCTTTTGGACAGATGCACGGGTGCGTTAAGCACCACCAGCCCGTGGCCAATGCGAATTCTTTTTTTTAGCCCGCACACGCATGGGCCGTGCCTATGAGCACGGGCTACCCGTGTGTGGCTATACTTCACCCAGTTCATCTGATCTCTTCTCAGTTCAGCTCCAAACTTCACATATTCGCTCGATTCTCGACGGTCCTCTACTTTTATGCTCCGATTTGCCACAAAAGTGCTACAATATCGTTAAATTCCTAAAAAATGAGCAAATCGTAATATCTTTTCCAATTTATAAGAACATGGCCCATTTTACTAAGTTAATGATGCTTAACAACCTATTATATCCAATATTATGCCCAAACTACATGCAAAACTCACACTAATCAAACCCCCAAACTTAAATTATTGACAGTCTCGGTCAACGCTTTATAAACAAGACAAAACACAAGTGGGAGGAATAAAAAGCAATAATCAAGAACAACACATCAAAACTCATGCTGCTTATCCATAGGCATCAAGCAATAAATCAACCAAGCTTCAAACATCTAACATGGAACTAACTCATCTATAAAGTCGATTTTTTTATTTTCTCTTTTTTTTCCCGACTCTTTCATGAGTATTCATCATTTCTTTTCCTCCCCTTTTTCTTCTTTTATTCCCATAAACCAACCCTCGCACAGTTATCTAACTTCTTGATTTCATCCCATTCAACCTCATTCAATCCCCTTACTCAATTCTATACGCTCAAGTCTAGGGTAACAGATATATCAAGTTAAGACTTGAAATGTGGCCATCAAAAAATTAGGCAACAGACTCAAATTGGCTAACTAGGGAATTCACTATCATTTGGTAGGCAAAAGGCTTGAAAGGCTTAACAAAAATGGCCTTAAATCATTTTCACAAATCGCATACAACAGGTGGCCTTGACAGAGATATGTGAGCAAGTTCTAGAATTCTAATCAACATGAATGATACACTTAAATCAACAAACAAGACCGCATATAATGAATGCGGTAAGGTTCAAAAGCTCTGTGCTTGCAAATTCAGTAAATCAAAGCATAAAATCCATATTCTCAATATCCACATGCTCAATATCATCTATTCTCATCATGATCAATCGCTCTCAACACCCAATTCAAAAACAAAGACAAAATTTCAAATAATCCCCCAAGTCACAATGCACACCACAAAAACAGTTTACTCACTCCCTAAAGACCTACTAAAGCATTAAACATGCTAAAACTGTAAACGTGCTTCTAATGCAATGCAACCTAAATGCTCTACATGTGACTATATGAATGTAAAAAAAATTTCTCTCCACACCTTTCATATCAAAAATGAACCATCTCTCCCCTAAACTTGAAGGAAATTATATCGCAAACAAGGAAAGATAGAATTTCCATAAAGAAAAGTGTGGATTCGACCTGACTCACTGCGGGGGTAGCTGTGGATAATGGCCCTGCGAGATGTGCTACTAGGTCATTTGTCGCATCATCTTGAGGAGCTCCTCTTGCCTCCTGTCGACTGCCACGTTCCACTGCTGCTGCTCTGTTCGAAACGCTCGGAGTTCATCGTGTTGCAGCTGTACTCGCTCCTCGAAGGCTAAGAATCTCTCATTAAAATCACACCCTCCTCGCTCTCCACCCCTGTGAGAACTCTCAGGTACATTATCTTCCCTATGTTGATATTCCTGCTTGGGCCCCCTTTCATGTCTCATATACTCCATCTCTTCTGCCACCACGTCATCATCATCTGGCAGATCGGCGGCCCTTTGCCTTTTCTCACGAGCATGGCATGTACAACTCTGTCATGTGCCTTAGAGTTTAGCAAAAAGTTGGCCCTATCATTTATGATATCCACGGTGGTGAGCACCGTGTTGGGCAGTGGGAAAGAATGTTCGGCTCTTTGTTGGAAGAGGTACACACCCTCCTCTTCCGTGATTATTTTCATTTGGTGTAAAACTGCCAGACTGATCCTCTACTCACCTCAATCGGGTCCAAGGCCCTAACATCGATATTGTAGTGCCGGGTGATTGGAGTAATCATACCTCCAATCATGATAGTGCCCCGACTCTGCTTCACCACCTGCTCTGCGAAATAGACTGTCGTGTTATAAGGGGTGTTTGTCAACATACACCACAACAAATAGAGTTCCCTGACTATCATGCCTCCATTGTTTTCTCGTGCATAGACGGAGGCTGAGGTGACCCGCTGAATATACCAAGATACTGGATTCCGAACCCATGATGATTTGGCAGTTCATGCCTCGTAGACCATGACACCAGTTTCCGGTGTTTCCACTAGTAAGTGCCAGAAGTCATACTGGCTATATGTCCCCGCGGTTCTGAATGGTGCATTAGTCGGCACTTCAAAGATGGAATTTAATTGGGTGATGGATAATCGCCTACGCACATTGTTTAGCTGGAATTCAACCTCAAATGGTTCATTGCCTCTCCCTTGCTTCCATACCACAAAGGTGCTTAGGAATTCAAGCGTGAGGCGTCTATAGGTTGACCATCTCCCTCGCATGAAAGCCATCCACTCAACCCTCTCAAACAATCTCTAAACATCGTCATGTATCTCAAGGGTTTGGGTACATTCATCGTCCGCATATCGAGTTAGGGTCATAAGCCTGGTGACCAACTTATTCCATCTTTCTAAATTGGCCACTTCAGAGAGTTCTACCCCGTACACTACGGGCTATCTGGATGAACGTTATGTGGTTCTCTCTCCCTTTGGCGCCTTCTTCTATCCGCCATATGTGAGATTTCGAATAAACCAAGTACAAACAAGAATATGCCTAATCTTTCCTATCCATAAAGAGCATAGTGTCTCATCCCTACAAATTTCCAACCAAAAAATTAAGTCCCATATCTCATCATCAATACATTTGTAGAGAATCAAAGTCACTAACACCCTAAATATCAATGCTCATTCAATAATGATCAATAATTCAATCAAATATTCACCAATTCAAGATGCCCTCTAGGTGTTTGATAGAATGCCTCATAGACAAATTCAAGTAAAACATGGCAAATCTATCACAACATGCTCCATAAATCAATCATCAACACTTATTCTACACGTAATTCGAGGAAGGTGTGAAATTCTTACCGAAAATTCCAAGAATGTGCAAGAGGGAAGAAGTGAAAGCCCTAGGTGCTTTTCTCCAACCAAACTTCAACCAAATTCAAAAATTGTGCAAGATTAGTTTGTAGTGTGGTAGAACTGTTGGATTTTGTATGAAAATTGAGTAGACATTCGAACCTTTGAAGACTAGGGGAGAAAGGGCGAGAGATTATGGCTCAAGGTGTGTGTGAATTATGAAGAACAAACCTGAATCGCGACCTAAATTAGGCATCGGTCATGTTCGTCAACGCACGACTTGCCCGTGTGTTAAGCCGTGAGTTGACTCAAAACTTACGCATTTGCGCACGGGCCGCCCGTGCATCAATGCAAAGTCTTTTCTCTAGTTTTTTTGGATATATAAGAAAACAAGTAAATCCTATCTAAGTAAAGAAAAAATGAAAAGGAAAACAACAAACAATTGGGTTGCCTCCCAACAAGCGCTAAATTTAACGTCTATAGCTTGATGCTCAGATATCCCGATCACACGGATCCCGTAAGGTGAGGTATGCCACCTCCTCCTTTTAATCTCTATGGAAATAGTGCTTAATCCTCTGGCCATTCACCATAAACGTCTCTCCATCCCGAGTCAACAATTCCACTACTCCTGGAGGATTTAACACTTTCTTAATTACAAACGACCCTGACCACTGAGATTTGAGTTTTCCAGGAAAAAGTTTTAGACGTGAGTTGTACAAGAGGACTTGTTTGCCCAGTAAAAACTCTCTTTTCTTAATCATCCTGTCATGCCATCTTTTTGTTCTCTCTTTGTAGATTCGGGAGTTCTCGTAGGCTTCATCTCGGAACTCTTCCATCTCATTCAAATGTAGTAGCCTCTCTTCACCCACTATTTTGAAGTCAAAATTTAACTTCTTTACTGCTCAGAATGCCTTATGTTCTAACTCCATGGGCAAGTGACATGATTTCCCGAATACCAACTGATATGGAGATGTGCTTCTTGAACGCTGTTCGGTCTGCCCATAAAGCATCATCTAACTTTATAGCCCAATCCTTGCGATTTATGCTCACCAGTTTTTGTAGGATTTGTTTTATCTCGCGATTGGCTACTTCAGCTTGCCCATTTGCTTGCGGATGGTATGCCAATGCCACTTTGTGCCTAACCCCATACTTAGCAAGTAGATTGCTCATCAATTTATTCACAAAATATGACCCCCGTTGCTAATCAAAGCTCTCGGGGTTCCAAATCAGTGAATATATTTTTCTTTAGGAACCACATTACTACCTATGCATCATTCGCTGCGTGAAGGAATCGCCACCACCCATCGAGATACATACTCCACCGCAAGTAGAATATATTGATAACTCGAAGATGATGGAAAGGGACCCATGAAGTCAATCCCCCACACATCAAAAAAGCTCAACTTCCATCACATTGGTCATAGGGATCTCATGTCGTCTAGTGATGTTCCCGCTCGCAAGCAGCTTTTTGTCACACTCGCCGCACATACAAATAGCAATCATTATATAAAGTAGGCCAGTATAACCCACTCTGTAATACCTTTGTCACAGTGTGTGTCGGACCAAAGTGTCCCCCAGAAGGTGAAGAATGACACTGTTGTAGAACTCCCTCCCACTTTTCTTGAGGCACACATCTTTTGATGATCATGTCTGTGCATCTCTTAAAGAGCAAGGGGTCGTCTCACATATAGAACTTGACATCATGGAGGAACTTCATCTTTTGATAAGAGGACAAATCCGGAGGCAAGACTCCCGCTACCAAATAATTAACGAAATCCGCGTACCATGGGAATTTTTCCTGTGCTAATAAAAGCTGCTCATAGGGAAACTCTTCCTTGATCAAATCTGTACCCTCTTTCTCATCCTTTTTATACTCCAGTCTGGACAAGCGGTCTGCTACCATATTTTCACATCCCTTCCAATCGCTAATTTCCACATCGATTTCGTTCAACAAGAGAATCCACTGAATCAGTCTCGGTTTGGTATCTTTCTTGTCAAAAAGATATTTGATCGTTGCATGGTCTGTGTGGACTATCGTCTTTGTTCCAATTAAGTAAGATCGGAATTTGTCGAATGCAAAAACAATTGCCAGCATTTCTTTCTCAATGGTAGTGTAATTCTGCTGGGCACTGTCTAATGTTCTACTCGCATATTAGATGGCTCTGAATAACTTATCCCTTTTCTGACCCAGAACAACCCCTACTGCGAAATCACTGGCGTCACACATCAGCTCAAAGGGCTAACTCCAATCCAGAACTACAAGAATTGGTGATGTAACCAACGCCTTCTTCAAAATCTCGAATGCCTATAAACAATCACCGGAAAAATTGAAAGCAGTATCTTTTTCTAATAATTGACTCAAAGGTTTAGTAACTTTAGAAAAGTCATGAATGAACCTTTTGTAGAATCCGGTGTGCCCCAAGAGACTTCTGATCACTTTTTCATTTGTTGGAGGCGGGAGTTTCTTAATTTCCACAATCTTGGCTCTGTCCACTTCTAAACCTGCAGAAGAAACTTGGTGGCCTAGTACAATGCCATCACGTACCATAAAATGGCACTCCTCCCATTCGAACAAGATTAGTTTCTTCGCATCTCTGTAAAACTAAAGAAAGATTGTGAAGACAATGATCAAAAAGAATCTCCAAAGACGAAAAATCATCCATGAAAACCTCCATAATTTTCTCAATAAGATCATGAAAAATAGCCATCATACAGCGCTGAAAAGTCGCGGGTGCATTACATAGTCCGAATGGCATTCTGTGGAATGCAAACGTACCATAGAGATATGTTAATGTCATTTTCTATTGGTCTTCCAGTGCAATCATGATCAGGTTGTACTCAGAATAACCATCAAGAAAACAGTAATAATCAAATCCGCCAAATGATCTAACATCATATCAATAAAGGGGAGGGGAAAATGATCTTTACGAGTGGCATCATTCAATTTTCTATAATCAATGCAAATACGCCACCCTGTAACTATCCTAGTCGCAATTAACTCATCATTCTCATTTCTTACCACTGTCATCCCCCCTTTCTTTGGTACCACTTGTACCGGACTCACCCAAGAACTATCAGATATAACATACACAATTTCGGCATCTAACCATTTTAAAACTTCTTTCCTAACAACCTCTTGTATAATAGGGTTCAAACATCTTTGATTTTGCATCTGAAGGTTTATACACATCTTCCATATGAATTTTATGCATGACAATCGATGG